>OZ034976.1:37326758-37614315 GCA_964030785.1 Siderastrea siderea | reverse complement strand
GCCTTCCCAGAGGCTAAAAAAGGTGTTGTTGACTGAGCAAGGCTGCGCAAGGCTGCGCACTGGCCTAATAATAACGCAAATCCCTCGGGGCTATCAGAATAAAAAGTTTATTGTGTAGAAAAGCGCGATATGTGCGATCCTTAGAGAAAAAACCCCATTTTTGGCCTTCCCAGAGGCTAAAAAAGGTGTTGTTGACTGCGCAAGGCTGCGCACTGGCCTAATAATAACGCAAATCCCTCGGGGCTATCAGAAAAAAAAGTTTATTGTGTAGAAAAGCGCGATATGTGCGATCCTTAGGGAAAAAACTCCATTTTTGGCCTTCCCAGAGGCTAAAAAAGGTGTTGTTGACTGCGCAAGGCTGCGCAAGGCTGCGCACTGGCCTAATAATAACGCAAATCCCTCGGGGCTATCAGAAAAAACAGTTTATTGTGTAGAAAAGCGCGATATGTGCAATCCTTAGGGAAAAAACCCCATTTTTGGCCTTCCTAGAGGCTAAAAAAGGTGTTGTTGACTGAGCAAGGCTGCGCAAGGCTGCGCACTGGCCTAATAATAACGCAAATCCCTCGGGGCTATCAGAATAAAAAGTTTATTGTGTAGAAAAGCGCGATATGTGCGATCCTTAGGGAAAAAACCCCATTTTTGGCCTTCCCAGAGGCTAAAAAAGGTGTTGTTGACTGCGCAAGGCTGCGCAAGGCTGCGCACTGGCCTAATAATAACGCAAATCCCTCGGGGCTATCAGAATAAAAAGTTTATTGTGTAGAAAGTCTGCGATTTTGTCGATAAGGTGGGAATTTCAGTTTTGAGAGGGGTGGGGTGGGTCCCTCAAAAAAGTGCTGGTTTTGGTGCAATGGCCCCAGCACAAAAGCACCCCAGATCCCGTTGCGGCACCAAAAAACATTCCATTTGGCACTATTTTTAGCGAATTTGGCGATACTAAAAAGTGCTGCACTTTTTCAGGGCTTCAATTAGCCCCCAAAAGCAGAAAAAAGCTAATTGGCGCTCTCAGCTGCATGCACAAACGTCCCAAATGCATTCAATCCCTCTGGGACCATCCGAAAAAAATTCCTTTTGTGCAAAAGCACAAAGAAGGCGCGACATGTGCGATCCTTAGGGAAAAAACTCCATTTTTGGCCTTCCCAGAGGCTAAAAAAGGTGTTGTTGACTGCGCAAGGCTGCGCAAGGCTGCGCAAGGCTGCGCACTGGCCTAATAATAACGCAAATCCCTCGGGGCTATCAGAAAAAAAGTTTATTGTGTAGAAAAGCGCGATATGTGCGATCCTTAGGGAAAAAACTCCATTTTTGGCCTTCCCAGAGGCTAAAAAAGGTGTTGTTGACTGAGCAAGGCTGCGCAAGGTTGCGCACTGGCCTAATAATAACGCAAATCCCTCGGGGCTATCAGAAAAAAAAGTTTATTGTGTAGAAAAGCGCGATATGTGCGATCCTTAGGGGAAAAAACCCATTTTTGGCCTTCCCAGAGGCTAAAAAAGGTGTTGTTGACTGCGCAAGGCTGCGCAAGGCTGCGCACTGGCCTAATAATAACGCAAATCCCTCGGGGCTATCAGAAAAAAAAGTTTATTGTGTAGAAAAGCGCGATATGTGCGATCCTTAGGGGAAAAAACCCATTTTTGGCCTTCCCAGAGGCTAAAAAAGGTGTTGTTGACTGCGCAAGGCTGCGCAAGGCTGCGCACTGGCCTAATAATAACGCAAATCCCTCGGGGCTATCAGAAAAAAGAGTTTATTGTGTAGAAAAGCGCGATATGTGCGATCCTTAGGGAAAAAACCCCATTTTTGGCCTTCCCAGAGGCTAAAAAAGGTGTTGTTGACTGAGCAAGGCTGCGCAAGGCTGCGCACTGGCCTAATAATAACGCAAATCCCTCGGGGCTATCAGAAAAAAAAGTTTCTTGTGTAGAAAAGCGCGATATGTGCGATCCTTAGGGAAAAAACCCCATTTTTGGCCTTCCCAGAGGCTAAAAAAGGTGTTGTTGACTGAGCAAGGCTGCGCAAGGCTGCGCACTGGCCTAATAATAACGCAAATCCCTCGTGGCTATCAGAAAAAAAAGTTTATTGTGTAGAAAAGCGCGATATGTGCGATCCTTAGGGGAAAAAACCCATTTTTGGCCTTCCCAGAGGCTAAAAAAGGTGTTGTTGACTGCGCAAGGCTGCGCAAGGCTGCGCACTGGCCTAATAATAACGCAAATCCCTCGGGGCTATCAGAAAAAAAGTTTATTGTGTAGAAAAGCGCGATATGTGCGATCCTTAGGGGAAAAAACCCATTTTTGGCCTTCCCAGAGGCTAAAAAAGGTGTTGTTGACTGCGCAAGGCTGCGCAAGGCTGCGCACTGGCCTAATAATAACGCAAATCCCTCGGGGCTATCAGAAAAAAGAGTTTATTGTGTAGAAAAGCGCGATATGTGCGATCCTTAGGGAAAAAACTCCATTTTTGGCCTTCCCAGAGGCTAAAAAAGGTGTTGTTGACTGAGCAAGGCTGCGCAAGGTTGCGCACTGGCCTAATAATAACGCAAATCCCTCGGGGCTATCAGAAAAAACAGTTTATTGTGTAGAAAGTCTGCGATTTTGTCGATAAGGTGGGAATTTCAGTTTTGAGAGGGGTGGGGTGGGTCCCTCAAAAAAGTGCTGGTTTTGGTGCAACGGCCCCAGCACAAAAGCACCCCAGATCCCGTTGCGGCACCAAAAAACATTCCATTTGGCACTATTTTTATCGAATTTGGCGATACTAAAAAGTGCTGCACTTTTTCAGGGCTTCAATTAGCCCCCAAAAGCAGAAAAAAGCTAATTGGCGCTCTCAGCTGCATGCACAAAGGTCCCAAATGCATTCAATCCCTCTGGGACCATCCGAAAAAAATTCCTTTTGTGCAAAAGCACAAAGAAGGCGCGATATGTGCGATCCTTAGGGAAAAAAACTCCATTTTTGGCCTTCCCAGAGGCTAAAAAAGGTGTTGTTGACTGAGCAGGGCTGCGCAAGGCTGCGCACTGGACTAATAATAACGCAAATCCCTCGGGGCTATCAGAAAAAAAAGTTTATTGTGTAGAAAAGCGCGATATGTGCGATCCTTAGGGAAAAAACCCCATTTTTGGCCTTCCCAGAGGCTAAAAAAGGTGTTGTTGACTGAGCAAGGCTGCGCAAGGCTGCGCACCGGCCTAATAATAACGCAAATCCCTCGGGGCTATCAGAAAAAAAGTTTATTGTGTAGAAAAGCGCGATATGTGCGATCCTTAGGGAAAAAACCCCATTTTTGGCCTTCCCAGAGGCTAAAAAAGGTGTTGTTGACTGCGCAGGGCTGCGCAAGGCTGCGCACTGGCCTAATAATAACGCAAATCCCTCGGGGCTATCAGAAAAAAAAGTTTATTGTGTAGAAAAGCGCGATATGTGCGATCCTTAGGGGAAAAAACCCATTTTTGGCCTTCCCAGAGGCTAAAAAAGGTGTTGTTGACTGCGGAAGGCTGCGCAAGGCTGCGCACTGGCCTAAAAATAACGCAAATCCCTCGGGGCTATCAGAAAAAAGAGTTTATTGTGTAGAAAAGCGCGATATGTGCGATCCTTAGGGAAAAAACCCCATTTTTGGCCTTCCCACAGACTAAAAAAGGTGTTGTTGACTGAGCAAGGCTGCGCAAGGCTGCGCACTGGCCTAATAATAACGCAAATCCCTCGGGGCTATCAGAATAAAAAGTTTATTGTGTAGAAAAGCGCGATATGTGCGATCCTTAGGGAAAAAACCCCATTTTTGGACTTCCCAGAGGCTAAAAAAGGTGTTGTTGACTGAGCAAGGCTGCGCAAGGCTGCGCACTGGCCTAATAATAACGCAAATCCCTCGGGGCTATCAGAAAAAAAAGTTTATTGTGTAGAAAAGCGCGATATGTGCGATCCTTAGGGAAAAAACCCCATTTTTGGCCTTCCCAGAGGCTAAAAAAGGTGTTGTTGACTGAGCAAGACTGCGCAAGGCTGCGCACTGGCCTAATAATAACGCAAATCCCTCGGGGCTATCAGAAAAAAAAGTTTATTGTGTAGAAAAGCGCGATATGTGCGATCCTTAGGGAGAAAACCCCATTTTTGGCCTTCCCAGAGGCTAAAAAAGGTGTTGTTGATTGAGCAAGGCTGCGCAAGGTTGCGCACTGGCCTAATAATAACGCAAATCCCTCGGGGCTATCAGAAAAAACAGTTTATTGTGTAGAAAGTCTGCGATTTTGTCGATAAGGTGGGAATTTCAGTTTTGAGAGGGGTGGGGTGGGTCCCTCAAAAAAGTGCTGGTTTTGGTGCAACGGCCCCAGCACAAAAGCACCCCAGATCCCGTTGCGGCACCAAAAAACATTCCATTTGGCACTATTTTTATCGAATTTGGCGATACTAAAAAGTGCTGCACTTTTTCAGGGCTTCAATTAGCCCCCAAAAGCAGAAAAAAGCTAATTGGCGCTCTCAGCTGCATGCACAAAGGTCCCAAATGCATTCAATCCCTCTGGGACCATCCGAAAAAAATTCCTTTTGTGCAAAAGCACAAAGAAGGCGCGATATGTGCGATCCTTAGGGAAAAAAACTCCATTTTTGGCCTTCCCAGAGGCTAAAAAAGGTGTTGTTGACTGAGCAGGGCTGCGCAAGGCTGCGCACTGGACTAATAATAACGCAAATCCCTCGGGGCTATCAGAAAAAAAAGTTTATTGTGTAGAAAAGCGCGATATGTGCGATCCTTAGGGAAAAAACCCCATTTTTGGCCTTCCCAGAGGCTAAAAAAGGTGTTGTTGACTGAGCAAGGCTGCGCAAGGCTGCGCACCGGCCTAATAATAACGCAAATCCCTCGGGGCTATCAGAAAAAAAAGTTTATTGTGTAGAAAAGCGCGATATGTGCGATCCTTAGGGAAAAAACCCCATTTTTGGCCTTCCCAGAGGCTAAAAAAGGTGTTGTTGACTGCGCAGGGCTGCGCAAGGCTGCGCACTGGCCTAATAATAACGCAAATCCCTCGGGGCTATCAGAAAAAAAAGTTTATTGTGTAGAAAAGCGCGATATGTGCGATCCTTAGGGGAAAAAACCCATTTTTGGCCTTCCCAGAGGCTAAAAAAGGTGTTGTTGACTGCGCAAGGCTGCGCAAGGCTGTGCACTGGCCTAAAAATAACGCAAATCCCTCGGGGCTATCAGAAAAAAGAGTTTATTGTGTAGAAAAGCGCGATATGTGCGATCCTTAGGGAAAAAACCCCATTTTTGGCCTTCCCACAGACTAAAAAAGGTGTTGTTGACTGAGCAAGGCTGCGCAAGGCTGCGCACTGGCCTAATAATAACGCAAATCCCTCGGGGCTATCAGAATAAAAAGTTTATTGTGTAGAAAAGCGCGATATGTGCGATCCTTAGGGAAAAAACCCCATTTTTGGACTTCCCAGAGGCTAAAAAAGGTGTTGTTGACTGAGCAAGGCTGCGCAAGGCTGCGCACTGGCCTAATAACAACGCAAATCCCTCGGGGCTATCAGAAAAAACAGTTTATTGTGTAGAAAAGCGCGATATGTGCGATCCTTAGGGAGAAAACCCCATTTTTCGCCTTCCCAGAGGCTAAAAAAGGTGTTGTTGATTGAGCAAGGCTGCGCAAGGCTGCGCACTGGCCTAATAATAACGCAAATCCCTCGGGGCTATCAGAAAAAACAGTTTATAGTAGTTAGAGAATTGGGAGTATTAGCGCATTTTTGGGAATTTCTGATGAATTCATATAATTAGTATTAGCGCATTAGCGCATTTTTGGGAATTTCTGATGAATTCATATAATTAGTATTAGCGCATTGGCGCATTTTTGGGAATTTCTGATGAATTCATATAATTAGTACTTCAGTCAAATCTTTTGTCAAATTTGACTGAAAAATCCCCGGTCAAATTTCCCGACCCCCCTTTTTGAAACCGGCCCAAAAAATTCGTCCGTGACCGTAAGCATAACTTGTCACACCATTTTCATGAATATATCTCTTATCGTCGAAGCAGCTGAGTGATATTTTATCGACCACGTAGCTCCCAATGAGATGTTTTTCACTTTTAATAACTCTCATCTCATGACGCAACTGCTTTTTATTGAAAAGCACGTCCTTGTAATTATCATGTTGCAACTGTTGTTTTATCACATTCTTTTTTATTCCCTTTGCTGTGCGGCTACCCTGTTCATTGTCTTTCATAAGAGAATACATTTTAGATCTCAATCCAACAAACTCCACGATTGGCAAACCGGCCGCTTCATCCTTGAATTTCCCAATGACTTTCTTATTTGTGTTATCAAAAAAAGGGCTATCCTTTGGGTAATCACTGTTATCGAATAGATGTTTGTCTTTCCAAAAATCTTGGTAAACATCATCTACCTCAATTTCATAGGTTAGACTATCAGTGTCTGTAAACATCAGTCTAGCTTTATCACCGTACTTATTTTTGATGTAATTGTAATGAAAATCGTACATCAATGTTTTTGATAAATCTAGGATGCACATTCCAACATACGCCGGTCTGTTTAATGTCAAAGTTGGTTTCATTTTATGAAGGGCGACTAAATCCTCATTGAAAATTTTAAAGCTCACGAAACTCGGTTTACTGGTCCACTTTAATAGATTTTCTTCATCAGTTACAAGTTTAATGTCCTGTCGCTTTCTCAGATTTTCCATTGTCTTCCCAAACACCGAATTGTTCATCAACTTGAAAAAATCCTTTTCAAAAGAGTTCTTTGCCTTTGCTCTCTTTTTTGTGTTGAAATCAATGTAAGTTTTCAACCATGGACTCTGATTGAATTCAAGAGCTCTGTGAATTTTTGTTAGTTTTAATCCTAAAGACATGTATAGTTGCAAGTTGCGATAATGCAAAACATATCTCTCTTTTTTCGATAATGTTGGTACTAACTTTTCAACCAGTCCAACCTTTACTTTAAATTTTTCAGCAATTTCTCGGCAATAAGGGGACAACATATCTTCAGTTACTTTGATTTTTTCGGCGGCCAGCGGATAGTCGTTGTGGAGATTATGCAACTCTTCTGGATATTCCAAATCAACCTCTAATATCAATCCTTTTTCAGACTCATCATCGAACTTGGATAAATCCACCTCTTCTTCAGTTAACCATTTGAATCCACCGGTCGGAAGATATTGACTCATTGCCCAACCATATAGATTGTTTGCATCCAGATACATGATGTATTTTGACGCCTCTTCCGGATTGAAGTTTTTCATGTATTTGTTGTTTGTCTTTCCATATCGATTGGCGATGTAACTGATCCCCCCACGCATGCCTTTTTCAATGAATAGAAACATATCAACATCACTCATCAACTCCAATTTAGTTTTTGTCATTATCAACATTGCATCCCAACTCAGACCGGGTGTTGTGAAATAATGAGCAGGATCCAATTCATAGTATTGTTGACATGCTTTGCGGAAATTTTCAAAAACATCAGTCAACAACAAAATATCCGATTTGAGATACAGATCGTGATACTCCCCCATTGATGATAAACCAAATTCATTCCAAACATTCTGTGCATGTTGGTACTCTTTATCTGTGATATGTTCATTATTCATGACGCTGAAAAAATCTTCTTTCTTCGGTAACCGGCTGTCCTCAAACTTTTCAAAACTATTCATATAATCATAAGGATAAACACCTTTCTTTTTCATCAAACTCAATTGTTCACCTTGAAATACTTGCCCCGTATATTTGAACGCTTCGGCCGGGAGATTATTCACCAAATTACTCAATGATGAGCTCATGAATTGAAAGCTGTCGATGAACAAAAGGTATCGGCCCAACATGAAGGCCATGTATTTCTCCATGTTACAGGGAATGACATTTATGCTCATCTCACGTTTATTTCCTTTTGCATCAACATACGCACGCTCTTTCACAATATTACCAATTTCTTGCATTATAAAGTGACTGTCATACCCCTTGAGATTGTGAAACACCACAGGTATTTTATCAGTCAATTGGAAATTTAGATTACAAAACTCATGTGCAGAGCCTCTGTATTTGCCGGTGATATGACAGTGATCTCTTACTATGTTATTGAAATTATCATTTGCGCCATATGGTATCTTGCAAATGTGGCATTCTTTTGCTGATCGAAAACTTTCCTTATCCTCGTTTGTCATTTCAATAGGTTTTGTGAAATGGTCTTTTGCAATCTTTTTACAGTATTTAACTTCATCCAACATATCTTTTATGAACTTGTTAATGGTCATTTCTCCTCTGTAAATTTTAGTGGGCTTTGAAAATTTATCATCATAACAGCAAACAACTTTATAACCATATCCACAAGCTGTATGTTTTTGATATTGTTCGGTGTGGGATTTTTTTTGTGAAACTTTTTCGGTGATGGCCTCAAAATCAGCATAAATCACAAAAGGGGCCGGCAACTGTCTACGATAATTTTTGAATGCAATTGTCGATCCAGGTGCCGGCATTTTAATGGATTGTTTCCCATTAATTTCAATACAATCAACTTTGTGATTAATTAATACCCTTTCAGAGCTGAAACCTTGAAGACAGTACATACAGAAATGCTTTCTTCCATTGTTTTTCGTTTGATTGTACATAAATTTATTGAAATTTTTTAATAAACAATAATGTTTCTTTTCTCCTTCGGTTATTAATAGCAAATTCAAACAATAGTTGAACTTTTCTTTTGAAAGGTAAATCGGATACCGTTGCCCTTCCTCATAACCGAAGACATTTACACGAATATTATTCTGTTTCTCTATTTTGTTGTATTGTTTCACAGAAACTGGAAACTCAATTCCTGAGTAATCCAATTTTTCTACATATTTCTTATCACACTTTTTTATTCTCTGTGGATCTTTGTTTTGTGGTAAGAGGTGCCGAATATGGCACCAACGAAAACATTCATTATCATTATTTTTTATGTTTATAATCCCTTTAGCTGGGTGGCGCAGCTCTTTGGGTAATTGAATATATGAAGACCCCCTGAGTGGTCTATACCTTACAACATTGATGAAATGACCATCAACCGATTTAATAATCCATGCTGATCCTTTTGAAATCCATCGCTCAATCTTATTTACAATCTGTTGTTGTGTTGTTTCCAAAAAGTTTGTGATCTCTTCCTCATTTGTTAATGTTTGTTTCTTTGTATTGAAATAAGGTTTTTCTTCAATCAACTCATCTCCTTTCTGTTTTTCAAACGTAATCTTCAACACTTCATTGAATTTGAGACCTTTCATCTCTTTCAAAACCTTCAATAAATTGTTCTTAATCAATAAACGGGTGTTCTGAAGTTGAATTAATGGATCTTGTCTGTTTATGAGGCTAATTTCATATGATCTTGTAAACCCTCGCAAGGCCTTTTCTTTTTGCGCGAAAGTCGCTTCAGTTGGTTCACTTTCTTCGGTTTGTGGTTCAATCACTTCAGTTGGTTCTTCAATCACTTTATCAGCATTTTTCGACCACTTCAACCAATTAACGACTTTTTGAGTCGTTTATCGGATAAGATTTGGTAGCTTTTTGAGTGTTGTTGTGACAAATGTTGGTTTTAGAATGGGAACTTTTATCTTTTCAAACAAGCTTGGGGGTTTTGTGACGAGAGGTTTTCCGAAATTATTTGAAATTTCACCAAACGCTTTTCTCAAGAGTGGATAATTTCTTTGTGAATCCATTTTTTATATATACAAGAATTTTTTTAAATTTATTTTTATATATACAAGATTTTTCATTTCACATTTCATGAAATGAAAAAGTTTAAGCAAAAGACAATCTGACTTTATTTCCATCCTTATCCACAAACGCATTTCCACAATT
The DNA here is from genome assembly GCA_964030785.1 of Siderastrea siderea. Taxonomy (NCBI): domain Eukaryota; kingdom Metazoa; phylum Cnidaria; class Anthozoa; order Scleractinia; family Rhizangiidae; genus Siderastrea; species Siderastrea siderea. The sequence goes on along the minus strand of OZ034976.1, from coordinate 37,604,540 downwards.
TACGAAATAATGAACTGAACCATACCTTTTACCCAACACTTTTGAACACTGATAGATGCTTTTACATTTTGTGACAACCTGTGTGTCAACATTGGTAATCAACACCTCCATTGCGTTACTTGGTTTTTTATACACTTCTTCATCAAGATTTAACGCTTTTACCAGCTCTGCTTTTGAAAGTTTGTTTGGAAATTTAATATTTTTTTCTACAGCCATTTTTCGAATTTCTTTAAGAGTTAAAATTTTCGTCATTTTTTCCTTTTTATATATACAAGATTTTTTTTTAAATTCATTTTTTTTTACATCAGATCGTTTATATCTACCCAGGAATTGAATTTTTCTGGGTAACCGCTCCACTTCACCAAAGCTTTACCTTTTCGAGCGTCTCGTCGAATTACTTTCTCAATACGGTAAACGTCTTGAACAGCCTTCTGCATCTCCTGTTCATAAAAAGAACCTGATATCTCCTCACCACTGAGATCTTTGAGTCTGTAAGTGATCGGATTGGTGTATTGTATCTTGTCGACTGTAAAAACTTCTTCTGTCCAATTGGCTGTGTATCCTTTGTCAAAGACAGGACGTTTGTACTTAGATATTCTGACCTTATCACCTACTCTGTATTTTGACTTTGTTGAGATTGGCTTTATATCACCGAAAAGGTTGAAGTAAACAATTCCTTCATTCTTCTTTTTACTTGCTTCCGTGGGTGTCATCTTTGTGCTTGAATGTTTAGTGTTGTTATACTGTTTCACTAATTTTGGTAGCATGTCAAGATACTGTGTATTCCCCTGAACAGTAAACTGTTTCCACATTTTGGTTTTGATTGTACGGTTCCATCTTTCGCAAACTGACGACTTTTCCTCATTCTCAGTTGAGTACAAGGTTATTTTATTCTTATCAAGTAGTTCCTTAACATGTTTGTTGTAATACTCTTTCCCTTTATCAGTCCAAAGATATTGTGGTTTACGCCCCTCTTTGAATATTGTTTTGAATGCATTCATAACTGTTTCACCCTTTTTATCTTTTAATGGGACAATCCAACCATATTTACTGAACACATCGAGTACCATGAGAAGATATCTAAAACCCTTATTCCATCGACTGAATTTTTGCATCTCAACGATATCTGAACACCATATCTCGTCAATGTGGTTTGCAATTACCCGCCGCCGGGTGAAGTTACGTTTTATAGGTTTATGAAGCTCATCAGCTAATTTTTCTTGCCAGTTTTCTTCACTCGACGGCCTTTTCAGTTTAAACCAAGACCAAGTTTTTGCTTTTTATCAATAATATTTCGTGCCATCCAATGACCCCATTGTCTCTCATTATAAGGAACAGAATCCAACGCTTTGACCATTTTCCTGTCGGCTTTGTTCTTACATTTTTTATCATCTCTGCAAACTGAATAATCAACATCATGCTGCATCGCTATAGCATCGGTCTTACCAGTTGGTTTGTCATATATCTCGAGAATTTCTCCCGTTTTTGGATCCCATCTCACCTGATTTTCAAGATCGTTGTAGGGGCCCGTGTATTGATGCCCTGGAAGAGTCCAACCTCCTTTTGGTTTAGGGAGTTTTCCAATCATTTTATGAATGTCAACACCACCTCCATCCAAATCTTTCCTGTCGGTTTTATACTTTTTATTCGGTCTGATTTTAGTGGACAATTGATCAAGCATTTCCGATCCTGTTTTTTGAATAAAAGGGGCCGCTCTTTCCAAAGCATAATCAAGAGCCTTTTTCTGCAGTTTTGGGTTCCTTAGTGCTTCACTACCGTAATATCTTCCCATTTCAACTGCTTTTTTTCCAAGCCAAGGAATACCGTGGTGAATTAACATATCAGTACCAGTGGATGCCATCGTATCCAAAATGCCCGCCCCTTCAGACGGGCTAATTAGTTTCCCGTTTGTTTCACGAATCTAGTTTTAGTTATTCCACATTCAGCACATGTGCAAAAGAACATTAGTCGACCGTTTTTTGCATATTTATATCCTGAGGGTTCAACGCACTCAGTTTCTTTTCTTTGTTTTACGCAATACGTTTTCATTTACAATATGGTGGGAAATTTTTTCAAAATATCTTTCAATGAATCTCTCATTTTTCATGGTATCATTGACATCAAAAACTTGTAAAAGGTCGAAATACGATGAACCTTTGTTCATCTCATTCAAAAAGTATAAACAAAAATATCCGCAAGTGGTTGTGCCCAAATCTTGTATCTGGTTATTTTGATGAATCAGAGTGAGATTCTTTTTCTCTGCATGATCCACAATTTCTTGAAAAGGGGGCAACCCAAAACTGTCGAAATAATTGATTAGTCCATTCTTTACAAATGTTGCGACCCAATGACTTCCACTCATGTATGATGGCTCAAGATTGTAAATAAAAAGAGCCATTTTGTGGTTGTGTGGAACAGTTTGTTCTCTTGATAAAACACCCCCTGTGTCAATTGGAATTCCGAGATGCCGACACCATTTTATCAAATCGTGATTGCTCAATGGTACATTTTTGAGGAATTTCAAAGTATTGTTCCCAACAGTGGAATCCCATTGAATGGACTGTTTTTCCCAAGGAGTAACCCTTTCCCCGACTTTTTTTTTTTCCTTCCGGAACCATCTTGTTCCCATGTTCCATAAAATGGAGGAATTTGTTGATACACTCCAAGTCGGGGCGCCGATCCACCATCCAGTTTGGGCGCTTTTCCAATTCGGGGGACTCCTCCGGAACCACCCACCATCTTTTTGAATGCTTCAAGAGCGAGTGGAACACCAATGGATGCAAGAAGAGTTCCAAGAAAACCACCTGTTTGTTTTTCCGTCGGTTTGATATGAACACCGGAGCCGGTTTGCAATGCATTTAAAACATCCTTTTTCTGTTTGTTGCTTAGAAGATGTTTATTTTCAATGAGTTGATATATTTGGGAAAATGGAACGAGAAAACCGCCCGTTTGCGCCCCTCCGGATATCTTTTTAACAACCTGAGATGCCCCTTCGGAAGCAACACCGGCGAGAGCCGATAATCCCAGTGTTTTTGCCAATGTCGGTCCGAAAGTTCGACCGAGTGACAAGATTGAACTCAAAAGTGAACCGCCCACTTGTTTTCTAATATTGGTCTTGCTCAGTTTTATTTCAATTCCTTTATTCAAATTGCGGTTTTTTTCCAACCTTTTTACAACATTTGAAGGAACAAGAAGAGTATCACTTCCTCTGAGAGCATCATTTTTCAACCTCAATTTGATTGTGTCACGGTTGTGATAAGCTATACTAAGTTTATTTTTCTGAAAATCAGAAAGTTTAACATTTATTTCATGTAGTTCTGTAGACATTTTATTTTATTGATGAAAATAAAATAAAATAAATTCACAATTTTTCAATGATATTTTACATTAGTTTTCGTAGATTCTCAATGACGGAATATTCTTCTGAGTTTTTTGTTATTAATGAATAATCCAAATAAATGAATATTACTTCATGCTTTTTGCGGGCTTCTTCCAATTTATCATTAATCGTTGGAGGAGTATAAAGTCGAAATTTTTTCAACCCTTTATCATTCATTGAAGGAACAAGATAAAAACCATTATTATACATTTCAGAATAAGTTTTTGCACCTAGCGCATTTTTGCATTTCATCCGTTCATCATAGTCAAGGAAAGTTTCTTTATCAGAAATTAAATTATTTTCATCCCATTCAAATGACTTTTCAGGAACAAGAAGAGTATCATTTCCGGAAAGGGCATCATTTTCTAACCACAACAACATTTCTCCTTTATTGATATAAGCCTTGAAAATTTCTTCTTTCTGATTTCTTGTAAGTTTAACATTTATTTCGTGTAGTTTTGTTTCCATTTATTTTATTTCAAGAAAAAATAAAATAAATTCACAATTTTTCGAATTAAACAATCATGAGTTCAATGTCAGTCGGCACCACATTCAAACAGTTTTTCTATATTCCGAGTGACAGAATCTTTTGTTAAGTCAGTTATTAATGAATAATCCAACAATATTGTCATTCCTTTATACTCATTCTTTCGTTTACTTTCCAACCTTTTAATAACCGTTGGATTAAAAAGAAGACAATAATTTTCCATCCTTTTATCAGCCGTTGAATTTACAAAAAGAGTACCATTTTTCAACCTTTCAATAAAAGTTGATTTATTAAGAATAGTATCATCTTTCATCCTTTTTAATGACTTTGAAGGAACAAGAAGAGTATCACTTCCTATGAGGGCATCATTTTTCAAACACAGTAAGATTTTTTCACGGTTTATAAAAGCTTTACAAATTTTTTTTTTCTGATACTTTGAAAGTGTGACATTTATTTCATGTAGTTCTGTTTCCATTTATTTTATTTTACGAAATAAAATAAATTCAGGAAATTTTTTGAATTAAACCATCATAAGTTCATTTCCAACCTTGTTGACAATAACCTCATTTTCGTAAAATACGATAGCATGAGCTCTCACATTAGCTGTTGGTGCTGCATTCAATCTGTAGTTCAAAATCAGTTGTTTTGGATCTCGAGTAATAGCCTCTTTTTGGTAGGTTAGATCAAAATAAACAAGACCGTAAATAGATGTGAAATTATGTATATTCAACTGCGTTCCTGTGTTCATATCATTCTTTCGAAAAGCATAAGACATTAGATCGTTGAAGATTCTCACTTTTGAATCAGCATCGTAATCTAATTCAGGATAAAAAGTACTGTTTCCATACTCCAAACGACATAATGCAAGAGAGCTATTGTTATCGGCTGCATTCAGCTTGAAAGTATTAAAAATGTAAGGAGTTCTCTCAGATTCCTCATTGTTTGGGCCATCAGTTCTCTGTAGATAAATGAATACATGTTTAACATTGTCAATGGCCGGGCTAATTTGAAACATGTTTTGAACTGCTCTTGTATCTGCACTCTGAATATACATATCTTTCATGTACGTCCATTTGGTTGGTTTGAGAAAATCTTCCACAAATTCACCGTATGCACTATCTTTAGGAGTTAATCTTGGAAGCCAAAGATAAAATCTTGTAACAACCACCCGCCCATCATCAGCAGCGGCCGCTTTGTGGATCAATTCATCATCATCATTCAAATCCATTTCGAATGTGATCTGCATGGGAGGAAGCATCTTGTCTTCCAATTCCTCAAAGAAACTGTATCTGTTCAACGGAATGATTTCATTCATGCTTTTGGCTCCACCACCACCATTGTTCTGGTTTGCTTGAGTTAAAATTCGTCTTGCTTCAAAACCCGAATTTGTATTCGCTGTTGAATCTTCTGTGTCAAGATACCAAAAACTATTTTTTGCTACTGACCTGCTAAAATCATCACTATACTCCAGCAAATTTTTGACATTTGTGATTCTATGAATGTTGTCACTATCATACACTGTTTTACCAGCAGATTTGATAACCATATGTTTGATGAGAGAATGTGACCCATTAATCATCGAAATTCGGTCAGCAGCTGCAAAACCGGATCCATCAGCTTTCTTTTGAAGCTCTTTGGTTACCTCGAAATATCCGTTGAAATAATCGAAAAAAGTGGATCTGTCGGTTATTGTGAATTTATATCCTGTTTTTTTCTGAGTATTGTTGTTTCCAGGTTGTTCAATGATATTGTCAGGGGAAAATCTAACCATTTCATATCTCTGCAGTTTATCACTTGTTCTGAAAGTCATCTTTTATTTATATGTTTGAAACTTTTTTATTTTTTGTTTTTTTTTGTTTTATACCCCCTTCCGGAAATCAATCTATTCAATATCACGTTGTAATCTTCTTCTTCTTTTTGTTTGTTTGTTGCTTTTGGAACTTTTTTTCCCAAAGACTGAAGGTCTTTCATGAAAAGATGACCTGATTTTTCAGCAACTTTTTCAACAACTTTTTTACCAAGTTTATCACCAGCACTTTCTATTCCCGATTTCAAAGCTTTTTTAGCGACAGGTTTTAAAACTTTATCCACAATCATTTTTATTGGTTTGAAAATATTATCCACAATTAAACCTGACCCTTTATGTTTGTAAACAAATCTTCCAAGACTTGGATGAAAAATTCGTTTGTAATTGTACGTTGGCATTTTATAATTATCTTTTATTTTTTTTTCTCTCAAAATCAGAGAAAATGATGTATCGGCGTCGTTTAAATCAATAATTCGTCTTTTTCCATCGGTAATGTAAATCCGCAGAGTGTGTATCATGTACTTATTCACTGGATAATATTGAACTCTTAATGGCTCCTTGGTAAAAGCATAAGATGGTTGTAAATCATTTGTTCCAAATGTGTAAATAATATCCGTTTCATGTTCATCAACAAGACTCTCCGAAATGAGATCACAATGTATGTTTAAAATTTCTGTATCTTGACTGAGATTTGGTGTGTAGTCACCATTACTTGAACTGGTTAAAATTCGTTTGTTAAAGCCAATCAGATCGTTAAAATTCGATGTTGTCAGGTCCAGTCGGTAGTTTGTTGCCAGATTTACTGTTGTTTTGAAAGTCGTGTTGTTGAATTGCAATGTAATTGGATACGTGGTCGAGTTTGAAGTTGTTATTTTTGTCTGTTGCTTGATAAAATCATTAAAACTGACGTAATTCCATGTGCCCGGTGGGAAGATTATATCTTTCCAAGTTTTTCCACCATCTGAAGAGTATTTTATTTTTTGGTTGTTCAACTCTGATGTAATATTGAACCATGTGAAAGACATGGATATAATTCGACCTAAACCGAGTTCATATTGTCTGTTTGGATCAAGTATTATTGGTTGATTATATCTGATTGTGAAATCGCTCGGTTTGTTTTTTGTTTGTTTCTTGACGTTGTGAGAAGATAAAACTAATGTAGTCTTCATTTATTTTACATGAAGAAAAAGTTTTTATAAATTTTGTTGTATTTATCTTTGCTAATTATGTAATTTCTCAACAAAATATCGAGAATGGCAACACCTGTGTTTCTGAGTTCAATGCTATTGTTTCCGGCATCAATCGATCCAACTATCAATCCCAATTTTTTGATGGCTTCTTCGGGATTGATGAAAACTGCGACGGCTTTTCCACCTCGTTTTGTTTTCTTTCCTTTGAGACCGGAACCTTTGAAACTCTTCAACTTATTTTTGTTGAAATTGATATAATCGTTGAGAACTTTTCGAGAGTCGTCGATGACCTTTCTTCTGAACTGTGCTTCAGATTGGGTTATCAAACCTTTATTCAACTGCTTTGTAATGTGTGTTTTGTAACCTGGGAGTTGTTGTCTTTTCTTAACTGCATTTTCTATTTTTTTTGATAAGAAAGAATGTCTTGTTTTTTCTGTCATATCTTCTCTTTTGAGTTGTGCTTCAATATCATCATAGTTGGTCAATCCAAGTTCATCTAAAGTCTCATTTATTCTATCTTCTTCAAAAATCTCATAATCTGGAACTTCATCTTCTTCATATTCTGGGGGGTCTTCAAGTTGTTGCATATACTCAGGATTGACATATATTTTCTTTTTTCCTGTTTCCAAATCTTTGAGAACATCGTCATAGGAGGGTGGTTTTGGAACAAGCTGTTTAGTATTTTCTGGTTCATGAAACAAATCTTCAAGATTGTAATCTGGTATTTCTTCATCATCTATATTGATACCATAATCTGGAACCTCTACTTTTTTCCTTTGCAACCGTCTTTTAAAAGGTTGTGGTTGCGTCAACTCCTTCAAACCGGATGTTATCGGTTTGAAAAGCTTCTCTGCTTCAACATCACTCATTGTATCGGTTATTTTCTTTTGTTTTAGCGTTTCTCTGATAGTATTGACATCTCGACCTATTTTCGATCTTTTTTCAGCCATTTCTTTCCACTTGAGGAGACTCATTTTATTTCATTGAAACAAAAAATATTTTTTTTGTTTCAATTGAATATAAAAAAGCTCGCATGGCGTGTTGCATGGCGTGTCGCATGGCGTGTCGCATGGCGTGTCGCATGGCGTGTCACATAAAATTATTGAGAAAAATTCTGTTGTGAATTAATAAAATGGAAATACCAAACTATGATGTAAAAGGTGATGAAAATAGTAATTTTACCCAATTATATCCTTATATGCCAGATAGATGCTTCAGAATGTTAATCTGCGCTCCGAGTGGGAGTGGTAAAACCAATCTTTTACTTCATATGGTTAAAAAACCCCTGTTATTTTATGATAAGATTTATCTGTACGCAAAAAACTTGCAGCAAAACAAGTATCAGCATTTGTTGAAAGAATTTGAGCCTCTTTCGAAAAAATATGGTTATAATATTATTGAAGGGAGCAACGGTGAGATAATTCCTCTGGATGAAATGGTCGATGGGAATCAAAAATTGATCATTTTCGATGATTACCTCAACACCGGCGCCAAAAATGATCGAGAAATACGAAACTATTTCACAAACTCGAGGAATAAAAATTGCAGCTGTATCTATCTGTCTCAGTCTTTTTACAATACAGATAAAACCATAAGATTAAACTGTTCGCATCACTGCATTTACGATTTTCCGAGTAAAAACGAACAAAGAATGATATGTCAAGAATTGAATGTTGATAAAGATGACTATATCTTGGCAACAAATGAACCATATACTTTTCTATATGTTGATAAGCCACGAAAATTTATTGCAAAAAATTTTACTAAAATAATCTGAATAGTTAATAAATGAGTTTCTACAACGGAGTATTGAATTTCAATCATTTTATGAATTCGAGAGGTCTCAGAGGTTTACCTGGTATTGGGTTCAAATTAGATGCTAATAATGATTATGATATGCAGAATAAAAAATTAGTGAATGTAAAACAAGGAAACAATAATAATGATGTGGTTACAAAAAGCCAGTTAGATAGTGAAATAGCTAAGATTCCAAGTGCGGATACAACTCAGTTTGTGAAAAAGACAGGAGCAACTATGAACGGAGACCTAATTTTACAACCACAGCCGTACCCAATTCATGGAAACACAAATAAAGCCATCTCTTATAATACAGCTCGGAATATATTCTTGAGTAAAAAAGAAGGTGGGTCCATGCTACAATCTTTAGACATGAACAACCATTTCATAACAAATATCAAAGACCCAGTCAATTCAGACCATGGAGTAAATAAAAAATATGTCGATAATCAGCTTGTGAAAAAATTAGATAAGGACACTACTATTGATATGAAAGATAATGCGATCACCAATGTCAAATTTCCAGTAAACCAAAAAGACGTTGCAACTGTAGAATATATCACTAACTCACAAAAAAATTATCTCAAACTTGATGGCACAACAAGTATGTCGGGAGACTTGAATTTAAATAACAATAAAATTATTAACTTACAAACCGATTCAAAAAATTCGAAATCCGCAGTTAATGTTGAGTTAATGGAAAATGAAATAACAGATTTGAGAAATCTTGTCACTCAAAAAATTCATGAAACTCAGATTATTAATTCAGGACAAAAAAAAGACGCCTTCAGATACTTGATGGAAAACGACGACGAATCTTCAAGTGAATCAAATATTCAGGTTTTGGGTATTGTTGATTTTTCCAATTCTCCACATCAAATTAATAAAAAAGCTTACCAACTTAAACTCCTGTTTCAAAAAAGCTCACCAAACCAGTACCAATCACGCCTCGGTTTTAACCTTTATAAACTTCCAGTCGGTTACTATACTTTTGTAGTTGAATGGTTTCCGCCGGAAATGAATGAGTTGAGTGTGGCAGTGCAAGGCACTACGATTTCAATTTCTAATTATGCAACAAAAACATTCGAAAACTATACCAAAACAGTTATCAATTTTCACCGATGGGGTAGCTCACCTCCACAATTTATTTATCTCGATCTACACGGTACAGTTACTTTTCCATCACTTTTAACAATTGGTCATCTAATTGTTTATGGTGTAAAAGAAACAATTTCAAACGTTGACCCAAGTGTTTATGACACCGCGTTTGCAATTGAGAATGGAAAAATGGTGATGGAAACAGATTTATCTTTAAACGGGCATAATTTGAGTGGTTCCGTTCATTACATAAATGGTTATTTAAATACTAAAAACGGTTACGCATTTTTATTAAACGGTTTCGATAAATTACTCTTTTTAAACGATGTTCAAATAATGAATATAACAGTTTTCTATCTTAAACACAAAAATAAATATCCACTTGTCAAATTAAAAATTAGAAAACACACTCAAAATTTTAATGATTCAATACATTTATTTAATTCAAATAATGCAACTCGAACACAAAAAATAAATATCAATTTAAACCTGTCGTTTAGTTATTTAATTGTGGAATTGAATACCCTTTTTCCACCAGGAGAAGAATTCTTAATATTAATGGAATATAGAGCGTCATAAACATTTTTCAGTTATTATATAGCACAATTCTACTTTTCTAAAAAATAACAAACTTTACTAATAAACTTTACTTCAAATACAAGTTCATCTGATATTGCGTGACAATCTGATGACTCATTTCCTCGGGAAAGTCCCTGTGGTTTTCAAGACAAAAGAACTGTCTAACGCGTTAGACAGACAATTGAAAAACTTAATGACCCATTTCCTCGGGAAAGTCCCTGGAGACTAATTAAAAGTGAAAAACATCTCATTGGGAGCTACGTGGTCGATAAAATATCACTCAGCTGCTTCGACGATAAGAGATATATTCATGAAAATGGTGTGACAAGTTATGCTTACGGTCACGGACGAATTTTTTGGGCCGGTTTCAAAAAGGGGGGTCGGGAAATTTGACCGGGGATTTTTCAGTTAAATTTGACAAAAGATTTGACTGAAGTACTAATTATATGAATTCATCAGAAATTCCCAAAAATGCGCCAATGCGCTAATACTAATTATATGAATTCATCAGAAATTCCCAAAAATGCGCTAATGCGCTAATACTAATTATATGAATTCATCAGAAATTCCCAAAAATGCGCTAATACTCCCAATTCTCTAACTACTGTTTATTGTGTAGAAAAGCGCGATATGTGCGATCCTTAGGGAAAGAACCCCATTTTTGGCCTTCCCAGAGGCTAAAAAAGGTGTTGTTGACTGAGCAAGGCTGCGCAAGGTTGCGCACTGGCCTAATAATAACGCAAATCCCTCGGGGCTATCAGAAAAAACAGTTTATTGTGTAGAAAGTCTGCGATTTTGTCGATAAGGTGGGAATTTCAGTTTTGAGAGGGGTGGGGTGGGTCCCTCAAAAAAGTGCTGGTTTTGGTGCAACGGCCCCAGCACAAAAGCACCCCAGATCCCGTTGCGGCACCAAAAAACATTCCATTTGGCACTATTTTTATCGAATTTGGCGATACTAAAAAGTGCTGCACTTTTTCAGGGCTTCAATTAGCCCCCAAAAGCAGAAAAAAGCTAATTGGCGCTCTCAGCTGCATGCACAAAGGTCCCAAATGCATTCAATCCCTCTGGGACCATCCGAAAAAAATTCCTTTTGTGCAAAAGCACAAAGAAGGCGCGATATGTGCGATCCTTAGGGAAAAAACCCCATTTTTGGCCTTCCCAGAGGCTAAAAAAGGTGTTGTTGACTGCGCAAGGCTGCGCAAGGCTGCGCACTGGCCTAAAAATAACGCAAATCCCTCGGGGCTATCAGAAAAAAAAGTTTATTGTGTAGAAAAGCGCGGTATGTGCGATCCTTAGGGAAAAAACCCCATTTTTGGCCTTCCCAGAGGCTAAAAAAGGTGTTGTTGACTGAGCAAGGCTGCGCAAGGCTGTGCACTGGCCTAATAATAACGCAAATCCCTCGGGGCTATCAGAAAAATAGTTTATTGTGTAGAAAAGCGCGATATGTGCGAGCGTTAGGGGAAAAACCCCATTTTTGGCCTTCCCAGAGGCTAAAAAAGGTGTTGTTAACTGCACAAAGCTGCGCAAGGCTGCGCACTGGCCTAATAATAACGCAAATCCCTTGGGGCTATCAGAATAAAAGTTTATTGTGTAGAAAAGCGCGATATGTGCGAGCCTTAGGGAAACAACCCCCTTTTTGGCATTCCCAGAGGCTAAGAAAGGTGTTGTTAACTGCGCAAGGCTGCGCAAGGCTGCGCACTGGCCTAATAATAACGCAAATCCCTTGGGGCTATCAGAAAAAAAAGTTTATTGTGTACAAAAGCGCGATATGTGCGATCCTTAGGGAAACAACCCCATTTTTGGCCTTCCCAGAGGCTAAAAAAGGTGTTGTTAACTGCGCAAGGCTGCGCAAGGCTGCGCACTGGCCCAATAATAACGTAAATCCCTCAGGGCTATCAGAAAAATAGTTTATTGTGTAGAAAAGCGCGATATGTGCGAGCCTTACGGAAAAAACCCCATTTTTGGCCTTCCCAGAGGCTAAAAAAGGTGTTGTTAACTGCGCAAGGCTGCGCAAGGCTGCGCACTGACCTAATAATAACGCAAATCCCTTGGGGCTATCAGAAAAAAAGTTTATTGTGTAGAAAAGCGCGATTTGTGCGAGCCTTAGGGAAAAAACCTCATTTTTGGCCTTCCCAGAGGTTAAGAAAGGTGTTGTTAACTGCGCAAGGCTGCGCACTGGCCTAATAATAACGCAAATCCCTTGGGGCTATTAGAAAAAAACGTTTATTGTGTAGAAAAGCGCAATATGTGCGATCCTTAGGGAAAAAACTCCATTTTTGGCCTTCCCAGAGGCTAAAAAAGGTGTTGTTGACTGAGCAAGGCTGCGCAAGGCTGCGCACTGGCCTAATAATAACGCAAATCCCTCGGGGCTATCAGAAAAAAAAGTTTATTGTGTAGAAAAGCGCGATATGTGCGATCCTTAGGGAAAAAACCCCATTTTTGGCCTTCCCAGAGGCTAAAAAAGGTGTTGTTGACTGAGCAAGGCTGCGCAAGGCTGCGCACTGGCCTAATAATAACGCAAATCCCTCGGGGCTATCAGAAAAAAAAGTTTCTTGTGTAGAAAAGCGCGATATGTGCGATCCTAAGGGAAAAAACCCCATTTTTGGCCTTCCCAGAGGCTAAAAAAGGTGTTGTTGACTGAGCAAGGCTGCGCAAGGCTGCGCACTGGCCTAATAATAACGCAAATCCCTCGGGGCTATCAGAAAAAAAAGTTTATTGTGTAGAAAAGCGCGATATGTGCGATCCTTAGGGAAATACTCCATTTTTGGCCTTCCCAGATGCTAAAAAAGGTGTTGTTGACTGCGCAAGGCTGCGCAAGGCTGCGCACTGGCCTAATAATAACGCAAATCCCTCGGGGCTATCAGAAAAAACAGTTTATTGTGTAGAAAAGCGCGATATGTGCGATCCTTAGGGAAAAAACCCCATTTTTGGCCTTCCCAGAGGCTAAAAAAGGTGTTGTTGACTGAGCAAGGCTGCGCAAGGTTGCGCACTGGCCTAATAATAACGCAAATCCCTCGGGGCTATCAGAAAAAACAGTTTATTGTGTAGAAAGTCTGCGATTTTGTCGATAAGGTGGGAATTTCAGTTTTGAGAGGGGTGGGGTGGGTCCCTTAAAAAAGTGCTGGTTTTGGTGGAACGGCCCCAGCACAAAAGCACCCCAGATCCCGTTGCGGCACCAAAAAACATTCCATTTGGCACTATTTTTATCGAATTTGGCGATACTAAAAAGTGCTGCACTTTTTCAGGGCTTCAATTAGCCCCCAAAAGCAGAAAAAAGCTAATTGGCGCTCTCAGCTGCATGCACAAAGGCCCCAAATGCATTCAATCCCTCTGGGACCATCCGAAAAAAATTCCTTTTGTGCAAAAGCACAAAGAAGGCGCGATATGTGCGATCCTTAGGGAAAAAAACTCCATTTTTGGCCTTCCCAGAGACTAAAAAAGGTGTTGTTGACTGAGCAGGGCTGCGCAAGGCTGCGCACTGGACTAATAATAACGCAAATCCCTCGGGGCTATCAGAAAAAAAAGTTTATTGTGTAGAAAAGCGCGATATGTGCGATCCTTAGGGGAAAAAACTCCATTTTTGGCCTTCCCAGAGGCTAAAAAAGGTGTTGTTGACTGAGCAAGGCTGCGCAAGGCTGCGCACTGGCCTAATAATAACGCAAATCCCTCGGGGCTATCAGAAAAAAAAGTTTATTGTGTAGAAAAGCGCGATATGTGCGATCCTTAGGGAAAAAACCCCATTTTTGGCCTTCCCAGAGGCTAAAAAAGGTGTTGTTGACTGCGCAGGGCTGCGCAAGGCTGCGCACTGGCCTAATAATAACGCAAATCCCTCGGGGCTATCAGAAAAAAAAGTTTATTGTGTAGAAAAGCGCGATATGTGCGATCCTTAGGGGAAAAAACCCATTTTTGGCCTTCCCAGAGGCTAAAAAAGGTGTTGTTGACTGCGCAAGGCTGCGCAAGGCTGCGCATTGCCTAAGAATAACGCAAATCCCTCGGGGCTATCAGAAAAAAGAGTTTATTGTGTAGAAAAGCGCGATATGTGCGATCCTTAGGGAAAAAACCCCATTTTTGGCCTTCCCACAGACTAAAAAAGGTGTTGTTGACTGAGCAAGGCTGCGCAAGCCTGCGCACTGGCCTAATAATAACGCAAATCCCTCGGGGCTATCAGAATAAAAAGTTTATTGTGTAGAAAAGCGCGATATGTGCGATCCTTAGGGAAAAAACCCCATTTTTGGCCTTCCCAGAGGCTAAAAAAGGTGTTGTTGACTGAGCAAGGCTGCGCAAGGCTGTGCACTGGCCTAATAATAACGCAAATCCCTCGGGGCTATCAGAATAAAAAGTTTATTGTGTAGAAAAGCGCGATATGTGCGATCCTTAGGGAAAAAACCCCATTTTTGGCCTTCCCAGAGGCTAAAAAAGGTGTTGTTGACTGAGCAAGGCTGCGCAAGGCTGCGCACTGGCCTAATAATAACGCAAATCCCTCGGGGCTATCAGAAAAAAAAGTTTATTGTGTAGAAAAGCGCGATATGTGCGATCCTTAGGGAAAAAACCCCATTTTTGGCCTTCCCAGAGGCTAAAAAAGGTGTTGTTGACTGAGCAAGGCTGCGCAAGGCTGCGCACTGGCCTAATAATAACGCAAATCCCTCGGGGCTATCAGAAAAAAAAGTTTATTGTGTAGAAAAGCGCGATATGTGCGATCCTTAGGGAAAAAACCCATTTTTGGCCTTCCCAGAGGCTAAAAAAGGTGTTGTTGACTGCGCAGGGCTGCGCAAGGCTGCGCACTGGCCTAATAATAACGCAAATCCCTCGGGGCTATCAGAAAAAAAAGTTTATTGTGTAGAAAAGCGCGATATGTGCGATCCTTAGGGGAAAAACCCCATTTTTGGCCTTCCCAGAGGCTAAAAAAGGTGTTGTTGACTGCGCAGGGCTGCGCAAGGCTGCGCACTGGCCTAATAATAACGCAAATCCCTCGGGGCTATCAGAAAAAAAAGTTTATTGTGTAGAAAAGCGCGATATGTGCGATCCTTACGGGAAAAAACCCATTTTTGGCCTTCCCAGAGGCTAAAAAAGGTGTTGTTGACTGCGCAAGGCTGCGCAAGGCTGCGCACTGGCCTAAAAATAACGCAAATCCCTCGGGGCTATCAGAAAAAAGAGTTTATTGTGTAGAAAAGCGCGATATGTGCGATCCTTAGGGAAAAAACCCCATTTTTGGCCTTCCCACAGACTAAAAAAGGTGTTGTTGACTGAGCAAGGCTGCGCAAGGCTGCGCACTGGCCTAATAATAACGCAAATCCCTCGGGGCTATCAGAAAAAAAAGTTTATTGTGTAGAAAAGCGCGATATGTGCGATCCTTAGGGAAAAAACCCCATTTTTGGCCTTCCCAGAGGCTAAAAAAGGTGTTGTTGACTGAGCAAGGCTGCGCAAGGCTGCGCACTGGCCTAATAATAACGCAAATCCCTCGGGGCTATCAGAATAAAAAGTTTATTGTGTAGAAAAGCGCGATATGTGCGATCCTTAGGGAAAAAACCCCATTTTTGGCCTTCCCAGAGGCTAAAAAAGGTGTTGTTGACTGCGCAGGGCTGCGCAAGGCTGCGCACTGGCCTAATAATAACGCAAATCCCTCGGGGCTATGAGAAAAAAAAGTTTATTGTGTAGAAAAGCGCGATATGTGCGATCCTTAGGGGAAAAAACCCATTTTTGGCCTTCCCAGAGGCTAAAAAAGGTGTTGTTGACTGCGCAGGGCTGCGCAAGGCTGCGCACTGGCCTAATAATAACGCAAATCCCTCGGGGCTATCAGAAAAAAAAGTTTATTGTGTAGAAAAGCGCGATATGTGCGATCCTTAGGGGAAAAAACCCATTTTTGGCCTTCCCAGAGGCTAAAAAGGTGTTGTTGACTGCGCAAGGCTGCGCAAGGCTGCGCACTGGCCTAAAAATAACGCAAATCCCTCGGGGCTATCAGAAAAAAGAGTTTATTGTGTAGAAAAGCGCGATATGTGCGATCCTTAGGGAAAAAACCCCATTTTTGGCCTTCCCAGAGGCTAAAAAAGGTGTTGTTGACTGAGCAAGGCTGCGCAAGGTTGCGCACTGGCCTAATAATAACGCAAATCCCTCGGGGCTATCAGAATAAAAAGTTTATTGTGTAGAAAAGCGCGATATGTGCGATCCTTAGGGAAAAAACCCCATTTTTGGCCTTCCCAGAGGCTAAAAAAGGTGTTGTTGACTGAGCAAGGCTGCGCAAGGCTGCGCACTGGCCTAATAATAACGCAAATCCCTCGGGGCTATCAGAAAAAAAAGTTTATTGTGTAGAAAAGCGCGATATGTGCGATCCTTAGGGAAAAAACCCCATTTTTGGCCTTCCCAGAGGCTAAAAAAGGTGTTGTTGATTGAGCAAGGCTGCGCAAGGCTGCGCACTGGCCTAATAATAACGCAAATCCCTCGGGGCTATCAGAAAAAACAGTTTATTGGGTAGAAAAGCGCGATATGTGCGATCCTTAGGGAAAAAACCCCATTTTTGGCCTTCCCAGAGGCTAAAAAAGGTGTTGTTGACTGAGCAAGGCTGCGCAAGGTTGCGCACTGGCCTAATAATAACGCAAATCCCTCGGGGCTATCAGAAAAAACAGTTTATTGTGTAGAAAGTCTGCGATTTTGTCGATAAGGTGGGAATTTCAGTTTTGAGAGGGGTGGGGTGGGTCCCTCAAAAAAGTGCTGGTTTTGGTGCAACGGCCCCAGCACAAAAGCACCCCAGATCCCGTTGCGGCACCAAAAAAGATTCCATTTGGCACTATTTTTATCGAATTTGGCGATACTAAAAAGTGCTGCACTTTTTCAGGGCTTCAATTAGCCCCCAAAAGCAGAAAAAAGCTAATTGGCGCTCTCAGCTGCATGCACAAAGGTCCCAAATGCATTCAATCCCTCTGGGAGCATCCGAAAAAAATTCCTTTTGTGCAAAAGCACAAAGAAGGCGCGATATGTGCGATCCTTAGGGAAAAAACCCCATTTTTGGCCTTCCCAGAGGCTAAAAAAGGTGTTGTTGACTGCGCAAGGCTGCGCAAGGCTGCGCACTGGCCTAAAAATAACGCAAATCCCTCGGGGCTATCAGAAAAAAAAGTTTATTGTGTAGAAAAGCGCGGTATCTGCGATCCTTAGGGAAAAAACCCCATTTTTGGCCTTCCCAGAGGCTAAAAAAGGTGTTGTTGACTGAGCAAGGCTGCGCAAGGCTGCGCACTGGCCTAATAATAACGCAAATCCCTCGGGGCTATCAGAAAAATAGTTTATTGTGTAGAAAAGGGCGATATGTGCGAGCGTTAGGGGAAAAACCCCATTTTTGGCCTTCCCAGAGGATAAAAAAGGTGTTGTTAACTGCACAAAGCTGCGCAAGGCTGCGCACTGGCCTAATAATAACGCAAATCCCTTGGGCTATCAGAATAAAAGTTTATT
Source organism: Siderastrea siderea (assembly GCA_964030785.1). Classification (NCBI taxonomy): domain Eukaryota; kingdom Metazoa; phylum Cnidaria; class Anthozoa; order Scleractinia; family Rhizangiidae; genus Siderastrea; species Siderastrea siderea. The sequence goes on along the minus strand of OZ034976.1, from coordinate 37,586,766 downwards.
GTGTAGAAAAGCGCGATATGTGCGAGCCTTAGGGAAACAACCCCCTTTTTGGCCTTCCCAGAGGCTAAGAAAGGTGTTGTTAACTGCGCAAGGCTGCGCAAGGCTGCGCACTGGCCTAATAATAACGCAAATCCCTTGGGGCTATCAGAAAAAAAAGTTTATTGTGTACAAAAGCGCGATATGTGCGAGCCTTAGGGAAACAACCCCATTTTTGGCCTTCCCAGAGGCTAAAAAAGGTGTTGTTAACTGCGCAAGGCTGCGCAAGGCTGCGCACTGGCCCAATAATAACGTAAATCCCTCAGGGCTATCAGAAAAATAGTTTATTGTGTAGAAAAGCGCGATATGTGCGAGCCTTAGGGAAAAAACCCCATTTTTGGCCTTCCCAGAGGCTAAAAAAGGTGTTGTTAACTGTGCAAGGCTGCGCAAGGCTACGCACTGACCTAATAATAACGCAAATCCCTTGGGGCTATCAGAAAAAAAGTTTATTGTGTAGAAAAGCGCGATTTGTGCGAGCCTTAGGGAAAAAACCTCATTTTTGGTCTTTTTAGAGGTTAAGAAAGGTGTTGTTAACTGCGCAAGGCTGCGCACTGGCCTAATAATAACGCAAATCCCTTGGGGCTATTAGAAAAAAACGTTTATTGTGTAGAAAAGCGCAATATGTGCGAGCCTTAGGGAAAAAACCATTTTTGGCCTTCCCAGAGGCTAAAAAAGGTGTTGTTAACTGCGCAAGGCTGCGCAAGGCTGCGCACTGGCCCAATAATAATGCAAATCCCTCGGGGCTATCAGAAAAAAAAGTTTATTGTGTAGAAAGTCTGCGATTTTTTCGATAAGGTAGGAATTTCAGTTTTGAGAGTGGTGGGGTGGGTCCCTCAAAAAAGTGCTGGTTTTGGTGCGACGGCCCCAGCACAAAAGCACCCCAGATCCCGTTGCGGCACCAAAAAACATTCCATTTGGCACTATTTTTATCGAATTTGGCGATACTAAAAAGTGCTGCACTTTTTTCAGGGCTTGAATTAGCCCCAAAAAGGAGAACAAAGCTAATTGGCGCTCTCAGCTGCATGCACAAAGGTCCCAAATGCATTCAATCCCTCTGGGACCATCCGAAAAAAATTCCTTTTGTGCAAAAGCACAAAAAAGGCGCGATATGTGCGATCCTTAGGGAAAAAACCCCATTTTTGGCCTTCCCAGAGGCTAAAAAAGGTGTTGTTAACTGCGCAAGGCTGCGCACTGGCCTAATAATAACGCAAATCCCTTGGGGCTATCAGAAAAAAACGTTTATTGTGTAGAAAAGCGCGATATGTGCGAGCCTTAGGGAAAAAACCCCATTTTTGGCCTTCCCAGAGGCTAAAAAAGGTTTTGTTAACTGCGCAAGGCTGCGCACCGGCCTAATAATAACGCAAATCCCTCGGGGCTATCAGAAAAAACAGTTTATTGTGTAGAAAGTCTGCGATTTTGTCGATAAGGTGGGAATTTCAGTTTTGAGAGGGGTGGGGTGGGTCCCTCAAAAAAGTGCTGGTTTTGGTGCAACGGCCCCAGCACAAAAGCACCCCAGATCCCGTTGCGGCACCAAAAAACATTCCATTTGGCACTATTTTAATCGAATTTGGCGATACTAAAAAGTGCTGCACTTTTTCAGGGCTTCAATTAGCCCCCAAAAGCAGAAAAAAGCTAATTGGCGCTCTCAGCTGCATGCACAAAGGTCCCAAATGCATTCAATCCCTCTGGGACCATCCGAAAAAAATTCCTTTTGTGCAAAAGCACAAAGAAGGCGCGATATGTGCGATCCTTAGGGAAAAAACTCCATTTTTGGCCTTCCCAGAGGCTAAAAAAGGTGTTGTTGACTGAGCAAGGCTGCGCAAGGCTGCGCACTGGCCTAATAATAACGCAAATCCCTCGGGGCTATCAGAAAAAAAAGTTTATTGTGTAGAAAAGCGCGATATGTGCGATCCTTAGGGAAAAAACCCCATTTTTGGCCTTCCCAGAGGCTAAAAAAGGTGTTGTTGACTGAGCAAGGCTGCGCAAGGCTGCGCACTGGCCTAATAATAACGCAAATCCCTCGGGGCTATCAGAAAAAAAAGTTTCTTGTGTAGAAAGCGCGATATGTGCGATCCTTAGGGAAAAAACCCCATTTTTGGCCTTCCCTGAGGCTAAAAAAGGTGTTGTTGACTGAGCAAGGCTGCGCAAAGCTGCGCACTGGCCTAATAATAACGCAAATCCTCGGGGCTATCAGAAAAAACAGTTTATTGTGTAGAAAAGCGCGATATGTGCGATCCTTAGGGAAATACTCCATTTTTGGCCTTCCCAGAGGCTAAAAAAGGTGTTGTTGACTGCGCAAGGCTGCGCAAGGCTGCGCACTGGCCTAATAATAACGCAAATCCCTCGGGGCTATCAGAAAAAAAAGTTTATTGTGTAGAAAAGCGCGATATGTGCGATCCTTAGGGAAAAAACCCCATTTTTGGCCTTCCCAGAGGCTAAAAAAGGTGTTGTTGATTGAGCAAGGCTGCGCAAGGCTGCGCACTGGCCTAATAATAACGCAAATCCCTCGGGGCTATCAGAAAAAACAGTTTATTGTGTAGAAATGCGCGATATGTGCGATCCTTAGGGAAAAAAACCCCATTTTTGGCCTTCCCAGAGGCTAAAAAAGGTGTTGTTCACTGAGCAAGGCTACGCAAGGTTGCGCACTGGCCTAATAATAACGCAAATCCCTCGGGGCTATCAGAAAAAACAGTTTATTGTGTAGAAAAGCGCGATATGTGCGATCCTTAGGGAAAAAACCCCATTTTTGGCCTTCCCAGAGGCTAAAAAAGGTGTTGTTGACTGCGCAAGGCTGCGCAAGGCTGCGCACTGGCCTAATAATAACGCAAATCCCTCGGGGCTATCAGAAAAAAGAGTTTATTGTGTAGAAAAGCGCGATATGTGCGATCCTTAGGGAAAAAACCCCATTTTTGGCCTTCCCACAGACTAAAAAAGGTGTTGTTGACTGAGCAAGGCTGCGCAAGGCTGCGCACTGGCCTAATAATAACGCAAATCCCTCGGGGCTATCAGAATAAAAAGTTTATTGTGTAGAAAAGCGCGATATGTGCGATCCTTAGGGAAAAAACCCCATTTTTGGCCTTCCCAGAGGCTAAAAAAGGTGTTGTTGACTGAGCAAGGCTGCGCAAGGCTGCGCACTGGCCTAATAATAACGCAAATCCCTCGGGGCTATCAGAAAAAAAAGTTTATTGTGTAGAAAAGCGCGATATGTGCGATCCTTAGGGAAAAAACCCCATTTTTGGCCTTCCCAGAGGCTAAAAAAGGTGTTGTTGACTGAGCAAGGCTGCGCAAGGCTGCGCACTGGCCTAATAATAACGCAAATCCCTCGGGGCTATCAGAAAAAAAAGTTTATTGTGTAGAAAAGCGCGATATGTGCGATCCTTAGGGAAAAAACCCCATTTTTGGCCTTCCCAGAGGCTAAAAAAGGTGTTGTTGACTGCGCAGGGCTGCGCAAGGCTGCGCACTGGCCTAATAATAACGCAAATCCCTCGGGGCTATCAGAAAAAAAAGTTTATTGTGTAGAAAAGCGCGATATGTGCGATCCTTAGGGAAAAAACCCCATTTTTGGCCTTCCCACAGACTAAAAAAGGTGTTGTTGACTGAGCAAGGCTGCGCAAGGCTGCGCAAGGCTGCGCACTGGCCTAATAATAACGCAAATCCCTCGGGGCTATCAGAATAAAAAGTTTATTGTGTAGAAAAGCGCGATATGTGCGATCCTTAGGGAAAAAACCCCATTTTTGGCCTTCCCAGAGGCTAAAAAAGGTGTTGTTGACTGAGCAAGGCTGCGCAAGGCTGCGCACTGGCCTAATAATAACGCAAATCCCTCGGGGCTATCAGAATAAAAAGTTTATTGTGTAGAAAAGCGCGATATGTGCGATCCTTAGGGAAAAAACCCCATTTTTGGCCTTCCCAGAGGCTAAAAAAGGTGTTGTTGACTGAGCAAGGCTGCGCAAGGCTGCGCACTGGCCTAATAATAGCGCAAATCCCTCGGGGCTATCAGAAAAAAAGTTTATTGTGTAGAAAAGCGCGATATGTGCGATCCTTAGGGAAAAAACCCCATTTTTGGCCTTCCCAGAGGCTAAAAAAGGTGTTGTTGATTGAGCAAGGCTGCGCAAGGCTGCGCACTGGCCTAATAATAACGCAAATCCCTCGGGGCTATCAGAAAAAACAGTTTATTGTGTAGAAAAGCGCGATATGTGCGATCCTTAGGGAAAGAACCCCATTTTTGGCCTTCCCAGAGGCTAAAAAAGGTGTTGTTGACTGAGCAAGGCTGCGCAAGGTTGCGCACTGGCCTAATAATAACGCAAATCCCTCGGGGCTATCAGAAAAAACAGTTTATTGTGTAGAAAGTCTGCGATTTTGTCGATAAGGTGGGAATTTCAGTTTTGAGAGGGGTGGGGTGGGTCCCTCAAAAAAGTGCTGGTTTTGGTGGAACGGCCCCAGCACAAAAGCACCCCAGATCCCGTTGCGGCACCAAAAAACATTCCATTTGGCACTATTTTAATCGAATTTGGCGATACTAAAAAGTGCTGCACTTTTTCAGGGCTTCAATTAGCCCCCAAAAGCAGAGAAAAGCTAATTGGCGCTCTCAGCTGCATGCACAAAGGTCCCAAATGCATTCAATCCCTCTGGGACCATCCGAAAAAAATTCCTTTTGTGCAAAAGCACAAAGAAGGCGCGATATGTGCGATCCTTAGGGAAAAAACCCCATTTTTGGCTTTCCCAGAGGCTAAAAAAGGTGTTGTTGACTGCGCAAGGCTGCGCAAGGCTGCGCACTGGCCTAAAAATAACGCAAATCCCTCGGGGCTATCAGAAAAAAAAGTTTATTGTGTAGAAAAGCGCGGTATGTGCGATCCTTAGGGAAAAAACCCCATTTTTGGCCTTCCCAGAGGCTAAAAAAGGTGTTGTTGACTGAGCAAGGCTGCGCAAGGCTGCGCACTGGCCTAATAATAACGCAAATCCCTCGGGGCTATCAGAAAAATAGTTTATTGTGTAGAAAAGCGCGATATGTGCGAGCGTTAGGGGAAAAACCCCATTTTTGGCCTTCCCAGAGGCTAAAAAAGGTGTTGTTAACTGCACAAAGCTGCGCAAGGCTGCGCACTGGCCTAATAATAACGCAAATCCCTTGGGGCTATCAGAATAAAAGTTTATTGTGTAGAAAAGCGCGATATGTGCGAGCCTTAGGGAAACAACCCCCTTTTTGGCCTTCCCAGAGGCTAAGAAAGGTGTTGTTAACTGCGCAAGGCTGCGCAAGGCTGCGCACTGGCCTAATAATAACGCAAATCCCTTGGGGCTATCAGAAAAAAAAGTTTATTGTGTACAAAAGCGCGATTTGTGCGAGCCTTAGGGAAAAAACCTCATTTTTGGCCTTCCCAGAGGTTAAGAAAGGTGTTGTTAACTGCGCAAGGCTGCGCACTGGCCTAATAATAACGCAAATCCCTTGGGGCTATCAGAAAAAAAAGTTTATTGTGTAGAAAAGCGCGATATGGCGAGCCTTAGGGAAAAAAACCCACTTTTGGCCTTCCCAGAGGCTAAAAAAGGTGTTGTTAACTGCGCAAGGCTGTGCAAGGCTGTGCACTGGCTCAATAATAACGCAAATCCCTCGGGGCTATCAGAAAAAAAAGTTTATTGTGTAGAAAGTCTGCGATTTTTTCGATAAGGTGGGAATTTCAGTTTTGAGAGGGGTGGGGTGGGTCCCTCAAAAAAGTGCTGGTTTTGGTCGCAACGGCCCCAACACAAAAGCACCCCAGATCCCGTTGCGGCACCAAAAAACATTCCATTTGGCACTATTTTTATCGAATTTGGCGATACTAAAAAGTGCTGCACTTTTTCAGGGCTTGAATTAGCCCCAAAAAGCAGAAAAAAGCTAATTGGCGCTCTCAGCTGCATGCACAAAGGTCCCAAATGCATTCAATCCCTCTGGGACCATCCGAAAAAAATTCCTTTTGTGCGAAAGCACAGAGAAGGCGCGATATGTGCGATCCTTAGGGGAAAAACCCCATTTTTGGCCTTCCCAGAGGCTAAAAAAGGTGTTCGTTAACTACGCAAGGCTGCGCACTGGCCTAATAATAACGCAAATCCCTTGGGGCTATCAGAAAAAAAAGTTTATTGTGTAGAAAAGCGCGATATGTGCGAGCCTTAGGGAAAAACCCCATTTTTGGCCTTCCCAGAGGCTAAAAAAGGTGTTGTTAACTGCGCAAGGCTGCGCACTGGCCTAATAATAACGCAAATCCCTTGGGGCTATTAGAAAAAAACGTTTATTGTGTAGAAAAGCGCAATATGTGCGAGCCTTAGGGAAAAAACCATTTTTGGCCTTCCCAGAGGCTAAAAAAGGTGTTTTTAACTGCGCAAGGCTGCGCAAGGCTGCGCACTGGCCCAATAATAATGCAAATCCCTCGGGGCTATCAGAAAAAAAAGTTTATTGTGTAGAAAGTCTGCGATTTTTTCGATAAGGTAGGAATTTCAGTTTTGAGAGGGGTGGGGTGGGTCCCTCAAAAAAGTGCTGGTTTTGGTGCGACGGCCCCAGCACAAAAGCACCCCAGATCCCGTTGCGGCACCAAAAAACATTCCATTTGGCACTATTTTTATCGAATTTGGCGATACTAAAAAGTGCTGCACTTTTTCAGGGCTTGAATTAGCCCCAAAAAGCAGAACAAAGCTAATTGGCGCTCTCAGCTGCATGCACAAAGGTCCCAAATGCATTCAATCCCTCTGGGACCATCCGAAAAAAATTCCTTTTGTGCAAAAGCACAAAAAAGGCGCGATATGTGCGATCCTTAGGGAAAAAACCCCATTTTTGGCCTTCCCAGAGGCTAAAAAAGGTGTTGTTAACTGCGCAAGGCTGCGCACTGGCCTAATAATAACGCAAATCCCTTCGGGCTATCAGAAAAAAAAGGTTTATTGTGTAGAAAAGCGCGATATGTGCGAGCCTTAGGGAAAAAACCCCATTTTTGGCCTTCCCAGAGGCTAAAAAAGGTTTTGTTAACTGCGCAAGGCTGCGCACCGGCCTAATAATAACGCAAATCCCTCGGGGCTATCAGAAAAAACAGTTTATTGTGTAGAAAGTCTGCGATTTTGTCGATAAGGTGGGAATTTCAGTTTTGAGAGGGGTGGGGTGGGTCCCTCAAAAAAGTGCTGGTTTTGGTGCAACGGCCCCAGCACAAAAGCACCCCAGATCCCGTTGCGGCACCAAAAACATTCCATTTGGCACTATTTTTATCGAATTTGGCGATACTAAAAAGTGCTGCACTTTTTCAGGGCTTCAATTAGCCCCCAAAAGCAGAAAAAAGCTAATTGGCGCTCTCAGCTGCATGCACAAAGGTCCCAAATGCATTCAATCCCTCTGGGACCATCCGAAAAAAATTCCTTTTGTGCAAAAGCACAAAGAAGGCGCGATATGTGCGATCCTTAGGGAAAAAACCCCATTTTTGGCCTTCCCAGAGGCTAAAAAAGGTGTTGTTGACTGCGCAAGGCTGCGCAAGGCTGCGCACTGGCCTAAAAATAACGCAAATCCCTCGGGGCTATCAGAAAAAAAAGTTTATTGTGTAGAAAAGCGCGGTATGTGCGATCCTTAGGGAAAAAAACCCCATTTTTGGCCTTCCCAGAGGCTAAAAAAGGTGTTGTTGACTGAGCAAGGCTGCGCAAGGCTGCGCACTGGCCTAATAATAACGCAAATCCCTCGGGGCTATCAGAAAAAAAAGTTTATTGTGTAGAAAAGCGCGATATGTGCGATCCTTAGGGAAATACTCCATTTTTGGCCTTCCCAGAGGCTAAAAAAGGTGTTGTTGACTGCGCAAGGCTGCGCAAGGCTGCGCACTGGCCTAATAATAACGCAAATCCCTCGGGGCTATCAGAAAAAAAAGTTTATTGTGTAGAAAAGCGCGATATGTGCGATCCTTAGGGAAAAAACCCCATTTTTGGCCTTCCCAGAGGCTAAAAAAGGTGTTGTTGACTGAGCAAGGCTGCGCAAGGCTGCGCACTGGCCTAATAATAACGCAAATCCCTCGGGGCTATCAGAAAAAAAAGTTTATTGTGTAGAAAAGTGCGATATGTGCGATCCTTAGGGAAAAAACCCCATTTTTGGCCTTCCCAGAGGCTAAAAAAGGTGTTGTTGACTGAGCAAGGCTGCGCAAGGCTGCGCACTGGCCTAATAATAACGCAAATCCCTCGGGGCTATCAGAAAAAAAAGTTTATTGTGTAGAAAAGCGCGATATGTGCGATCCTTAGGGAAAAAACCCCATTTTTGGCCTTCCCAGAGGCTAAAAAAGGTGTTGTTGACTGAGCAAGGCTGCGCAAGGCTGCGCACTGGCCTAATAATAACGCAAATCCCTCGGGGCTATCAGAAAAAAAAGTTTATTGTGTAGAAAAGCGCGATATGTGCGATCCTTAGGGAAAAAACCCCATTTTTGGCCTTCCCAGAGGCTAAAAACGGTGTTGTTGACTGAGCAAGGCTGCGCAAGGCTGCGCACTGGCCTAATAATAACGCAAATCCCTCGGGGCTATCAGAAAAAAAAGTTTATTGTGTAGAAAAGCGCGATATGTGCGATCCTTAGGGAAAAAACCCCATTTTTGGCCTTCCCAGAAGCTAAAAAAGGTGTTGTTGACTGAGCAAGGCTGCGCAAGGCTGCGCACTGGCCTAATAATAACGCAAATCCCTCGGGGCTATCAGAAAAAACAGTTTATTGTGTAGAAAAGTGCGATATGTGCGATCCTTAGGGAAAAAACCCCCTTTTTGGCCTTCCCAGAGGCTAAAAAAGGTGTTCTTGACTGAGCAAGGCTGCGCAAGGTTGCGCACTGGCCTAATAATAACGCAAATCCCTCGGGGCTATCAGAAAAAACAGTTTATTGTGTAGAAAGTCTGCGATTTTGTCGATAAGGTGGGAATTTCAGTTTTGAGAGGGTTGGGGTGGGTCCCTCAAAAAAGTGCTGGTTTTGGTGGAACGGCCCCAGCACAAAAGCACCCTACATCCCGTTGCGGCACCAAAAAACATTCCATTTGGCACTATTTTTATCGAATTTGGCGATATTAAAAAGTGCTGCACTTTTTCAGGACTTCAATTAGCCCCCAAAAGCAGAAAAAAGCTAATTGGAGCTCTCAGCTGCATGCACAAAGGTCCCAAATGCATTCAATCCCTCTGGGACCATCCGAAAAAAATTCCTTTTGTGCAAAAGCACAAAGAAGGCGCGATATGTGCGATCCTTAGGGAAAAAACTCCATTTTTGGCCTTCCCAGAGGCTAAAAAAGGTGTTGTTGACTGCGCAAGGCTGCGCAAGGCTGCGCAAGGCTGCGCACTGGCCTAATAATAACGCAAATCCCTCGGGGCTATCAGAAAAAAAAGTTTATTGTGTAGAAAAGCGCGATATGTGCGATCCTTAGGGAAAAAACCCCATTTTTGGCCTTCCCAGAGGCTAAAAAAGGTGTTGTTGACTGAGCAAGGCTGCGCAAGGCTGCGCACTGGCCTAATAATAACGCAAATCCCTCGGGGCTATCAGAAAAAAAAGTTTATTGTGTAGAAAAGCGCGATATGTGCGATCCTTAGGGAAAAAACTCCATTTTTGGCCTTCCCAGAGGCTAAAAAAGGTGTTGTTGACTGCGCAAGGCTGCGCAAGGCTGCGCACTGGCCTAATAATAACGCAAATCCCTCGGGGCTATCAGAAAAAACTGTTTATTGTGTAGAAAAGCGCGATATGTGCGATCCTTAGGGAAAAAACTCCATTTTTGGCCTTCCCAGAGGCTAAAAAAGGTGTTGTTGACTGCGCAAGGCTGCGCAAGGCTGCGCACTGGCCTAATAATAACGCAAATCTCTCGGGGCTATCAGAAAAAAAAGTTTATTGTGTAGAAAAGCGCGATATGTGCGATCCTTAGGGAAAAAACTCCATTTTTGGCCTTCCCAGAGGCTAAAAAAGGTGTTGTTGACTGCGCAAGGCTGCGCAAGGCTGCGCACTGGCCTAATAATAACGCAAATCTCTCGGGGCTATCAGAAAAAAAAAGTTTATTGTGTAGAAAAGCGCGATATGTGCGATCCTTAGGGAAAAAACCCCATTTTTGGCCTTCCCAGAGGCTAAAAAAGGTGTTGTTGACTGAGCAAGGCTGCGCAAGGCTGCGCACTGGCCTAATAATAACGCAAATCCCTCGGGGCTATCAGAAAAAAAAGTTTATTGTGTAGAAAAGCGCGATATGTGCGATCCTTAGGGAAAAAACCCCATTTTTGGCCTTCCCAGAGGCTAAAAAAGGTGTTGTTGACTGAGCAAGGCTGCGCAAAGTTGCGCACTGGCCTAATAATAACGCAAATCCCTCGGGGCTATCAGAAAAAACAGTTTATTGTGTAGAAAGTCTGCGATTTTGTCGATAAGGTGGGAATTTCAGTTTTGAGAGGGGTGGGGTGGCTCCCTCAAAAAAGTGCTGGTTTTGGTGCAACGGCCCCAGCACAAAAGCACCCTAGATCCCGTTGCGGCACCAAAAAACATTCCATTTGGCACTATTTTTATCGAATTTGGCGATACTAAAAAGTGCTGCACTTTTTCAGGGCTTCAATTAGCCCCCAAAAGCAGAAAAAAGCTAATTGGCGCTCTCAGCTGCATGCACAAAGGTCCCAAATGCATTCAATCCCTCTGGGACCATCCGAAAAAAATTCCTTTTGTGCAAAAGCACAAAGAAGGCGCGATATGTGCGATCCTTAGGGAAAAAACTCCATTTTTGGCCTTCCCAGAGGCTAAAAAAGGTGTTGTTGACTGCGCAAGGCTGCGCAAGGCTGCGCAAGGCTGCGCACTGGCCTAATAATAACGCAAATCCCTCGGGGCTATCAGAAAAAAAAGTTTATTGTGTAGAAAAGCGCGATATGTGCGATCCTTAGGGAAAAAACCCCATTTTCTGCCTTCCCAGAGGCTAAAAAAGGTGTTGTTGACTGAGCAAGGCTGCGCAAGGCTGCGCACTGGCCTAATAATAACGCAAATCCCTCGGGGCTATCAGAAAAAAAAGTTTATTGTGTAGAAAAGCGCGATATGTGCGATCCTTAGGGAAAAAACTCCATTTTTGGCCTTCCCAGAGGCTAAAAAAGGTGTTGTTGACTGCGCAAGGCTGCGCAAGGCTGCGCACTGGCCTAATAATAACGCAAATCCCTCGGGGCTATCAGAAAAAACTGTTTATTGTGTAGAAAAGCGCGATATGTGCGATCCTTAGGGAAAAAACTCCATTTTTGGCCTTCCCAGAGGCTAAAAAAGGTGTTGTTGACTGCGCAAGGCTGCGCAAGGCTGCGCACTGGCCTAATAATAACGCAAATCTCTCGGGGCTATCAGAAAAAAAAGTTTATTGTGTAGAAAAGCGCGATATGTGCGATCCTTAGGGAAAAATCTCCATTTTTGGCCTTCCCAGAGGCTAAAAAAGGTGTTGTTGACTGCGCAAGGCTGCGCAAGGCTGCGCAAGGCTGCGCACTGGCCTAATAATAACGCAAATCCCTCGGGGCTATCAGAAAAAAAAGTTTATTGTGTAGAAAAGCGCGATATGTGCGATCCTTAGGGAAAAAACCCCATTTTTGGCCTTCCCAGAGGCTAAAAAAGGTGTTGTTGACTGAGCAAGGCTGCGCAAGGCTGCGCACTGGCCTAATAATAACGCAAATCCCTCGGGGCTATCAGAAAAAAAAAGTTTATTGTGTAGAAAAGCGCGATATGTGCGATCCTTAGGGAAAAAACTCCATTTTTGGCCTTCCCAGAGGCTAAAAAAGGTGTTATTGACTGCGCAAGGCTGCGCAAGGCTGCGCACTGGCCTAATAATAACGCAAATCCCTCGGGGCTATCAGAAAAAACTGTTTATTGTGTAGAAAAGCGCGATATGTGCGATCCTTAGGGAAAAAACTCCATTTTTGGCCTTCCCAGAGGCTAAAAAAGGTGTTGTTGACTGCGCAAGGCTGCGCAAGGCTGCGCACTGGCCTAATAATAACGCAAATCTCTCGGGGCTATCAGAAAAAAAAGTTTATTGTGTAGAAAAGCGCGATATGTGCGATCCTTAGGGAAAAAACCCCATTTTTGGCCTTCTCAGAGGCTAAAAAAGGTGTTGTTGACTGAGCAAGGCTGCGCAAGGCTGCGCACTGGCCTAATAATAACGCAAATCCCTCGGGGCTATCAGAAAAAAAAGTTTATTGTGTAGAAAAGCGCGATATGTGCGATCCTTAGGGAAAAAACCCCATTTTTGGCCTTCCCAGAGGCTAAAAAAGGTGTTGTTGACTGAGCAAGGCTGCGCAAAGTTGCGCACTGGCCTAATAATAACGCAAATCCCTCGGGGCTATCAGAAAAAACAGTTTATTGTGTAGAAAGTCTGCGATTTTGTCGATAAGGTGGGAATTTCAGTTTTGAGAGGGGTGGGGTGGCTCCCTCAAAAAAGTGCTGGTTTTGGTGCAACGGCCCCAGCACAAAAGCACCCTAGATCCCGTTGCGGCACCAAAAAACATTCCATTTGGCACTATTTTTATCGAATTTGGCGATACTAAAAAGTGCTGCACTTTTTCAGGGCTTCAATTAGCCCCCAAAAGCAGAAAAAAGCTAATTGGCGCTCTCAGCTGCATGCACAAAGGTCCCAAATGCATTCAATCCCTCTGGGACCATCCGAAAAAAATTCCTTTTGTGCAAAAGCACAAAGAAGGCGCGATATGTGCGATCCTTAGGGAAAAAACTCCATTTTTGGCCTTCCCAGAGGCTAAAAAAGGTGTTGTTGACTGCGCAAGGCTGCGCAAGGCTGCGCAAGGCTGCGCACTGGCCTAATAATAACGCAAATCCCTCGGGGCTATCAGAAAAAAAAGTTTATTGTGTAGAAAAGCGCGATATGTGCGATCCTTAGGGAAAAAACCCCATTTTTGGCCTTCCCAGAGGCTAAAAAAGGTGTTGTTGACTGAGCAAGGCTGCGCAAGGCTGCGCACTGGCCTAATAATAACGCAAATCCCTCGGGGCTATCAGAAAAAAAAGTTTATTGTGTAGAAAAGCGCGATATGTGCGATCCTTAGGGAAAAAACTCCATTTTTGGCCTTCCCAGAGGCTAAAAAAGGTGTTGTTGACTGCGCAAGGCTGCGCAAGGCTGCGCACTGGCCTAATAATAACGCAAATCCCTCGGGGCTATCAGAAAAAACTGTTTATTGTGTAGAAAAGCGCGATATGTGCGATCCTTAGGGAAAAAACTCCATTTTTGGCCTTCCCAGAGGCTAAAAAAGGCTTTGTTGACTGCGCAAGGCTGCGCAAGGCTGCGCACTGGCCTAATAATAACGCAAATCTCTCGGGGCTATCAGAAAAAAAAGTTTATTGTGTAGAAAAGCGCGATATGTGCGATCCTTAGGGAAAAATCTCCATTTTTGGCCTTCCCAGAGGCTAAAAAAGGTGTTGTTGACTGCGCAAGGCTGCGCAAGGCTGCGCAAGGCTGCGCACTGGCCTAATAATAACGCAAATCCCTCGGGGCTATCAGAAAAAAAAGTTTATTGTGTAGAAAAGCGCGATATGTGCGATCCTTAGGGAAAAAACCCCATTTTTGGCCTTCCCAGAGGCTAAAAAATGTGTTGTTGACTGAGCAAGGCTGCGCAAGGCTGCGCACTGGCCTAATAATAACGCAAATCCCTCGGGGCTATCAGAAAAAAAAAGTTTATTGTGTAGAAAAGCGCGATATGTGCGATCCTTAGGGAAAAAACTCCATTTTTGGCCTTCCCAGAGGCTAAAAAAGGTGTTGTTGACTGCGCAAGGCTGCGCAAGGCTGCGCACTGGCCTAATAATAACGCAAATCTCTCGGGGCTATCAGAAAAAACTGTTTATTGTGTAGAAAAGCGCGATATGTGCGATCCTTAGGGAAAAAACTCCATTTTTGGCCTTCCCAGAGGCTAAAAAAGGTGTTGTTGACTGCGCAAGGCTGCGCAAGGCTGCGCACTGGCCTAATAATAACGCAAATCTCTCGGGGCTATCAGAAAAAAAAGTTTATTGTGTAGAAAAGCGCGATATGTGCGATCCTTAGGGAAAAAACCCCATTTTTGGCCTTCTCAGAGGCTAAAAAAGGTGTTGTTGACTGAGCAAGGCTGCGCAAGGCTGCGCACTGGCCTAATAATAACGCAAATCCCTCGGGGCTATCAGAAAAAAAAGTTTATTGTGTAGAAAAGCGCGATATGTGCGATCCTTAGGGAAAAAACCCCATTTTTGGCCTTCCCAGAGGCTAAAAAAGGTGTTGTTGACTGAGCAAGGCTGCGCAAAGTTGCGCACTGGCCTAATAATAACGCAAATCCCTCGGGGCTATCAGAAAAAACAGTTTATTGTGTAGAAAGTCTGCGAGTTTGTCGATAAGGTGGGAATTTCAGTTTTGAGAGGGGTGGGGTGGCTCCCTCAAAAAAGTGCTGGTTTTGTTGCAACGGCCCCAGGACAAAAGCACCCTAGATCCCGTTGCGGCACCAAAAAACATTCCATTTGGCACTATTTTTATCGAATTTGGCGATACTAAAAAGTGGTGCACTTTTTCAGGGCTTCAATTAGCCCCCAAAAGCAGAAAAAAGCTAATTGGCGCTCTCAGCTGCATGCACAAAGGTCCCAAATGCATTCAATCCCTCTGGGACCATCCGAAAAAAATTCCTTTTGTGCAAAAGAACAAAGAAGGCGCGATATGTGCGATCCTTAGGGAAAAAACTCCATTTTTGGCCTTCCCAGAGGCTAAAAAAGGTGTTGTTGACTGCGCAAGGCTGCGCAAGGCTGCGCACTGGCCTAATAATAACGCAAATCCCTCGGGGCTATCAGAAAAAAAAGTTTATTGTGTAGAAAAGCGCGATATGTGCGATCCTTAGGGAAAAAAACCCCATTTTTGGCCTTCCCAGAGGCTAAAAAAGGTGTTGTTGACTGAGCAAGGCTGCGCAAGGCTGCGCACTGGCCTAATAATAACGCAAATCCCTCGGGGCTATCAGAATAAAAAGTTTATTGTGTAGAGAAGCGCGATATGTGCGATCCTTAGGGAAAAAACCCCATTTTTGGCCTTCCCAGAGGCTAAAAAAGGTGTTGTTGACTGAGCAAGGCTGCGCACTGGCCTAATAATAACGCAAATCCCTCGGGGCTATCAGAAAAAAAAGTTTATTGTGTAGAAAAGCGCGATATGTGCGATCCTTAGGGAAAAAACCCCATTTTTGGCCTTCCCAGAGGCTAAAAAAGGTGTTGTTGACTGAGCAAGGCTGCGCAAGGCTGCGCACTGGCCTAATAATAACGCAAATCCCTCGGGGCTATCAGAATAAAAAGTTTATTGTGTAGAAAAGCGCGATATGTGCGATCCTTAGGGAAAAAACCCCATTTTTGGCCTTCCCAGAGGCTAAAAAAGGTGTTGTTGACTGCGCAAGGCTGCGCAAGGCTGCGCACTGGCCTAATAATAACGCAAATCCCTCGGGGCTATCAGAATAAAAAGTTTATTGTGTAGAAAGTCTGCGATTTTGTCGATAAGGTGGGAATTTCAGTTTTGAGAGGGGTGGGGTGGGTCCCTCAAAAAAGTGCTGGTTTTGGTGCAACGGCCCCAGCACAAAAGCACCCCAGATCCCGTTGCGGCACCAAAAAACATTCCATTTGGCACTATTTTTATCGAATTTGGCGATACTAAAAAGTGCTGCACTTTTTCAGGGCTTCAATTAGCCCCCAAAAGCAGAAAAAAGCTAATTGGCGCTCTCAGCTGCATGCACAAAGGTCCCAAATGCATTCAATCCCTCTGGGACCATCCGAAAAAAATTCCTTTTGTGCAAAAGCACAAAGAAGGCGCGACATGTGCGATCCTTAGGGAAAAAACTCCATTTTTGGCCTTCCCAGAGGCTAAAAAAGGTGTTGTTGACTGCGCAAGGCTGCGCAAGGCTGCGCACTGGCCTAATAATAACGCAAATCCCTCGGGGCTATCAGAAAAAAAAGTTTATTGTGTAGAAAAGCGCGATATGTGCGATCCTTAGGGAAAAAACCCCATTTTTGGCCTTCCCAGAGGCTAAAAAAGGTGTTGTTGACTGAGCAAGGCTGTGCAAGGCTGCGCACTGGCCTAATAATAACGCAAATCCCTCGGGGCTATCAGAAAAAACAGTTTATTGTGTAGAAAAGCGCGATATGTGCGATCCTTAGGGAAAAAACCCCATTTTTGGCCTTCCCAGAGGCTAAAAAAGGTGTTGTTGACTGAGCAAGGCTGCGCAAGGTTGCGCACTGGCCTAATAATAACGCAAATCCCTCGGGGCTATCAGAAAAAACAGTTTATTGTGTAGAAAGTCTGCGATTTTGTCGATAAGGTGGGAATTTCAGTTTTGAGAGGGGTGGGGTGGGTCCCTCAAAAAAGTGCTGGTTTTGGTGGAACGGTCCCAGCACAAAAGCACCCCAGATCCCGTTGCGGCACCAAAAAACATTCCATTTGGCACTATTTTTATCGAATTTGGCGATACTAAAAAGTGCTGCACTTTTTCAGGGCTTCAATTAGCCCCCAAAAGCAGAAAAAAGCTAATTGGCGCTCTCAGCTGCATGCACAAAGGTCCCAAATGCATTCAATCCCTCTGGGACCATCCGAAAAAAATTCCTTTTGTGCAAAAGCACAAAGAAGGCGCGATATGTGCGATCCTTAGGGAAAAAAACTCCATTTTTGGCCTTCCCAGAGGCTAAAAAAGGTGTTGTTGACTGAGCAGGGCTGCGCAAGGCTGCGCACTGGACTAATAATAACGCAAATCCCTCGGAGCAATCAGAAAAAAAGTTTATTGTGTAGAAAAGCGCGATATGTGCGATCCTTAGGGAAAAACCCCATTTTTGGCCTTCCCAGAGGCTAAAAAAGGTGTTGTTGACTGAGCAAGGCTGCGCAAGGCTGCGCACTGGCCTAATAATAACGCAAATCCCTCGGGGCTATCAGAAAAAAAAAGTTTATTGTGTAGAAAAGCGCGATATGTGCGATCCTTAGGGAAAAAACCCCATTTTTGGCCTTCCCAGAGGCTAAAAAAGGTGTTGTTGACTGCGCAAGGCTGCGCAAGGCTGCGCACTGGCCTAATAATAACGCAAATCCCTCGGGGCTATCAGAAAAAAAAGTTTATTGTGTAGAAAAGCGCGATATGTGCGATCCTTAGGGGAAAAAAACCCATTTTTGGCCTTCCCAGAGGCTAAAAAAGGTGTTGTTGACTGCGCAAGGCTGCGCAAGGCTGCGCACTGGCCTAATAATAACGCAAATCCCTCGGGGCTATCAGAAAAAAGAGTTTATTGTGTAGAGAAGCGCGATATGTGCGATCCTTAGGAAAAAACCCCATTTTTGGCCTTCCCACAGGCTAAAAAAGGTGTTGTTGACTGAGCAAGGCTGCGCAAGGCTGCGCACTGGCCTAATAATAACGCAAATCCCTCGGGGCTATCAGAAAAAAAGTTTATTGTGTAGAAAAGCGCGATATGTGCGATCCTTAGGGAAAAAACCCCATTTTTGGCCTTCCCAGAGGCTAAAAAAGGTGTTGTTGACTGCGCAAGGCTGCGCAAGGCTGCGCACTGGCCTAATAATAACGCAAATCCCTCGGGGCTATCAGAAAAAAGAGTTTATTGTGTAGAAAAGCGCGATATGTGCGATCCTTAGGGAAAAAACCCCATTTTTGGCCTTCCCACAGGCTAAAAAAGGTGTTGTTGACTGAGCAAGGCTGCGCAAGGCTGCGCACTGGCCTAATAATAACGCAAATCCCTCGGGGCTATCAGAAAAAACAGTTTATTGTGTAGAAAGTCTGCGATTTTGTCGATAAGGTGGGAATTTCAGTTTTGAGAGGGGTGGGGTGGGTCCCTTAAAAAAGTGCTGGTTTTGGTGCAACGGCCCCAGCACAAAAACACCCCAGATCCCGTTGCGGCACCAAAAAACATTCCATTTGGCACTATTTTTATCGAATTTGGCGATACTAAAAAGTGCTGCACTTTTTCAGGGCTTCAATTAGCCCCCAAAAGCAGAAAAAGCTAATTGGCGCTCTCAGCTGCATGCACAAAGGTCCCAAATGCATTCAATCCCTCTGGGACCATCCGAAAAAAATTCCTTTTGTGCAAAAGCACAAAGAAGGCGCGATATGTGCGATCCTTAGGGAAAAAACTCCATTTTTGGCCTTCCCAGAGGCTAAAAAAGTTGTTGTTGACTGCGCAAGGCTGCGCAAGGCTGCGCACTGGCCTAATAATAACGCAAATCCCTCGGGGCTATCAGAAAAAAAAGTTTATTGTGTAGAAAAGCGCGATATGTGCGATCCTTAGGGAAAAAACCCATTTTTGGCCTTCCCAGAGGCTAAAAAGGTGTTGTTGACTGAGTAAGGCTGCGCAAGGCTGCGCACTGGCCTAATAATGACGCAAATCCCTCGGGGCTATCAGAAAAAACAGTTTATTGTGTAGAAAAGTGCGATATGTGCGATCCTTAGGGAAAAAACCCCATTTTTGGCCTTCCCAGAGGCTAAAAAAGGTGTTGTTGACTGAGCAAGGCTGCGCAAGGCTGCGCACTGGCCTAATAATAACGCAAATCCCTCGGGGCTATCAGAAAAAACAGTTTATTGTGTAGAAAAAGCGCGATATGTGCGATCCTTAGGGAAAAAACTCCATTTTTGGCCTTCCCAGAGGCTAAAAAAGGTGTTGTTGGACTGAGCAAGGCTGCGCAAGGTTGCGCACTGGCCTAATAATAACGCAAATCCCTCGGGGCTATCAGAAAAAAACAGTTTATTGTGTAGAAAGTCTGCGATTTTGTCGATAAGGTGGGAATTTCAGTTTTGAGAGGGGTGGGGGTGGGTCCCTCAAAAAAGTGCTGGTTTTGGTGCAACGGCCCCAGCACAAAAGCACCCCAGATCCCGTTGCGGCACCAAAAAACATTCCATTTGGCACTATTTTTATCGAATTTGGCGATACTAAAAAGTGCTGCACTTTTTCAGGGCTTCAATTAGCCCCCAAAGCAGAAAAAAGCTAATTGGCGCTCTCAGCTGCATGCACAAAGGTCCCAAATGCATTCAATCCCTCTGGGACCATCCGAAAAAAATTCCTTTTGTGCAAAAGCACAAAGAAGGCGCGATATGTGCGATCCTTAAGGAAAAAACTCCATTTTTGGCCTTCCCAGAGGCTAAAAAAGGTGTTGTTGACTGCGCAAGGCTGCGCAAGGCTGCGCACTGGCCTAATAATAACGCAAATCCCTCGGGGCTATCAGGAAAAAAAGTTTATTGTGTAGAAAAGCGCGATATGTGCGATCCTTAGGGAAAAAACCCCATTTTTGGCCTTCCCAGAGGCTAAAAAAGGTGTTGTTGACTGAGCACGGCTGCGCAAGGCTGCGCACTGGCCTAATAATAACGCAAATCCCTCGGGGCTATCAGAAAAACAGTTTATTGTGTAGAAAAGCGCGATATGTGCGATCCTTAGGGAAAAAACCCCATTTTTGGCCTTCCCAGAGGCTAAAAAAGGTGTTGTTGACTGAGCAAGGCTGCGCAAGGTTGCGCACTGGCCTAATAATAACGCAAATCCCTCGGGGCTATCAGAAAAAACAGTTTATTGTGTAGAAAGTCTGCGATTTTGTCGATAAGGTGGGACTTTCAGTTTTGAGAGGGTGGGGTGGGTCCCTCAAAAAAGTGCTGGTTTTGGTGGAACGGCCCCAGCACAAAAGCACCCCAGATCCCGTTGCGGCACCAAAAAACATTCCATTTGGCACTATTTTTATCGAATTTGGCGATACTAAAAAGTGCTGCACTTTTTCAGGGCTTCAATTAGCCCCCAAAAGCAGAAAAAAGCTAATTGGCGCTCTCAGCTGCATGCACAAAGGTCCAAATGCATTCAATCCCTCTGGGACCATCCGAAAAAAATTCCTTTTGTGCAAAAGCACAAAGAAGGCGCGATATGTGCGATAATTAGGGAAAAAAACTCCATTTTTGGCCTTCCCAGAGGCTAAAAAGGTGTTGTTGACTGAGCAGGGCTGCGCAAGGCTGCGCACTGGACTAATAATAACGCAAATCCCTCGGGGCTATCAGAAAAAAAGTTTATTGTGTAGAAAAGCGCGATATGTGCGATCCTTAGGGAAAAAACCCCATTTTTGGCCTTCCCAGAGGCTAAAAAAGGTGTTGTTGACTGAGCAAGGCTGCGCAAGGCTGCGCACTGGCCTAATAATAACGCAAATCCCTCGGGGCTATCAGAAAAAAAAGTTTATTGTGTAGAAAAGCGCGATATGTGCGATCCTTAGGGAAAAAACCCCATTTTTGGCCTTCCCAGAGGCTTAAAAAGGTGTTGTTGACTGCGCAAGGCTGCGCAAGGCTGCGCACTGGCCTAATAATAACGCAAATCCCTCGGGGCTATCAGAAAAAAAAGTTTATTGTGTAGAAAAGCGCGATATGTGCGATCCTTAGGGAAAAAACCCCATTTTTGGCCTTCCCAGAGGCTAAAAAAGGTGTTGTTGACTGAGCAAGGCTGCGCAAGGTTGCGCACTGGCCTAATAATAACGCAAATCCCTCGGGGCTATCAGAAAAACAGTTTATTGTGTAGAAAGTCTGCGATTTTGTCGATAAGGTGGGAATTTCAGTTTTGAGAGGGGTGGGGTGGGTCCCTCAAAAAAGTGCTGGTTTTGGTGGAACGGTCCCAGCACAAAAGCACCCCAGATCCCGTTGCGGCACCAAAAAACATTCCATTTGGCACTATTTTTATCGAATTTGGCGATACTAAAAAGTGCTGCACTTTTTCAGGGCTTCAATTAGCCCCCAAAAGCAGAAAAAAGCTAATTGGCGCTCTCAGCTGCATGCACAAAGGTCCCAAATGCATTCAATCCCTCTGGGACCATCCGAAAAATTCCTTTTGTGCAAAAGCACAAAGAAGGCGCGATATGTGCGATCCTTAGGGAAAAAAACTCCATTTTGGCCTTCCCAGAGGCTAAAAAAGGTGTTGTTGACTGAGCAGGGCTGCGCAAGGCTGCGCACTGGACTAATAATAACGCAAATCCCTCGGAGCAATCAGAAAAAAAGTTTATTGTGTAGAAAAGCGCGATATGTGCGATCCTTAGGGAAAAAACCCCATTTTTGGCCTTCCCAGAGGCTAAAAAAGGTGTTGTTGACTGAGCAAGGCTGCGCAAAGGCTGCGCACTGGCCTAATAATAACGCAAATCCCTCGGGGCTATCAGAAAAAAAAAGTTTATTGTGTAGAAAAGCGCGATATGTGCGATCCTTAGGGAAAAAACCCCATTTTTGGCCTTCCAGAGGCTAAAAAAGGTGTTGTTGACTGCGCAAGGCTGCGCAAGGCTGCGCACTGGCCTAATAATAACGCAAATCCCTCGGGGCTATCAGAAAAAAAAGTTTATTGTGTAGAAAAGCGCGATATGTGCGATCCTTAGGGGAAAAAACCCATTTTTGGCCTTCCAGAGGCTAAAAAAGGTGTTGTTGACTGCGCAAGGCTGCGCAAGGCTGCGCACTGGCCTAATAATAACGCAAATCCCTCGGGGCTATCAGAAAAAAGAGTTTATTGTGTAGAAAAGCGCGATATGTGCGATCCTTAGGGAAAAAACCCCATTTTTGGCCTTCCCACAGGCTAAAAAAGGTGTTGTTGACTGAGCAAGGCTGCGCAAGGCTGCGCACTGGCCTAATAATAACGCAAATCCCTCGGGGCTATCAGAAAAAAAGTTTATTGTGTAGAAAAGCGCGATATGTGCGATCCTTAGGGAAAAAACCCCATTTTGGCCTTCCCAGAGGCTAAAAAAGGTGTTGTTGACTGCGCAAGGCTGCGCAAGGCTGCGCACTGGCCTAATAATAACGCAAATCCCTCGGGGCTATCAGAAAAAAGAGTTTATTGTGTAGAAAAGCGCGATATGTGCGATCCTTAGGGAAAAAACCCCATTTTTGGCCTTCCCACAGGCTAAAAAAGGTGTTGTTGACTGAGCAAGGCTGCGCAAGGCTGCGCACTGGCCTAATAATAACGCAAATCCCTCGGGGCTATCAGAAAAACAGTTTATTGTGTAGAAAGTCTGCGATTTTGTCGATAAGGTGGGAATTTCAGTTTGAGAGGGGTGGGGTGGGTCCCTTAAAAAAGTGCTGGTTTTGGTGCAACGGCCCCAGCACAAAAACACCCCAGATCCCGTTGCGGCACCAAAAAACATTCCATTTGGCACTATTTTATCGAATTTGCGATACTAAAAAGTGCTGCACTTTTTCAGGGCTTCAATTAGCCCCCAAAAGCAGAAAAAAGCTAATTGGCGCTCTCAGCTGCATGCACAAAGGTCCCAAATGCATTCAATCCCTCTGGGACCATCCGAAAAAAATTCCTTTTGTGCAAAAGCACAAAGAAGGCGCGATATGTGCGATCCTTAGGGAAAAAACTCCATTTTTGGCCTTCCCAGAGGCTAAAAAAGTTGTTGTTGACTGCGCAAGGCTGCGCAAGGCTGCGCACTGGCCTAATAATAACGCAAATCCCTCGGGGCTATCAGAAAAAAAAGTTTATTGTGTAGAAAAGCGCGATATGTGCGATCCTTAGGGAAAAAACCCCATTTTTGGCCTTCCCAGAGGCTAAAAAAGGTGTTGTTGACTGAGTAAGGCTGCGCAAGGCTGCGCACTGGCCTAATAATGACGCAAATCCCTCGGGGCTATCAGAAAAAACAGTTTATTGTGTAGAAAAGTGCGATATGTGCGATCCTTAGGGAAAAAACCCCATTTTTGGCCTTCCCAGAGGCTAAAAAAGGTGTTGTTGACTGAGCAAGGCTGCGCAAGGCTGCGCACTGGCCTAATAATAACGCAAATCCTCGGGGCTATCAGAAAAAACAGTTTATTGTGTAGAAAGCGCGATATGTGCGATCCTTAGGGAAAAAACTCCATTTTTGGCCTTCCCAGAGGCTAAAAAAGGTGTTGTTGACTGAGCAAGGCTGCGCAAGGTTGCGCACTGGCCTAATAATAACGCAATCCCTCGGGGCTATCAGAAAAAAACAGTTTATTGTGTAGAAAGTCTGCGATTTTGTCGATAAGGTGGGAATTTCAGTTTTGAGAGGGGTGGGGTGGGTCCCTCAAAAAAGTGCTGGTTTTGGTGCAACGGCCCCAGCACAAAAGCACCCCAGATCCCGTTGCGGCACCAAAAAACATTCCATTGGCACTATTTTTATCGAATTTGGCGATACTAAAAAGTGCTGCACTTTTTCAGGGCTTCAATTAGCCCCCAAAAGCAGAAAAAAGCTAATTGGCGCTCTCAGCTGCATGCACAAAGGTCCCAAATGCATTCAATCCCTCTGGGACCATCCGAAAAAATTCCTTTGTGCAAAGCACAAAGAAGGCGCGATATGTGCGATCCTTAAGGAAAAAAACTCCATTTTTGGCCTTCCCAGAGGCTAAAAAAGGTGTTGTTGACTGCGCAAGGCTGCGCAAGGCTGCGCACTGGCCTAATAATAACGCAAATCCCTCGGGGCTATCAGGAAAAAAAAGTTTATTGTGTAGAAAAGCGCGATATGTGCGATCCTTAGGGAAAAAAACCCCATTTTTGGCCTTCCCAGAGGCTAAAAAAGGTGTTGTTGACTGAGCACGGCTGCGCAAGGCTGCGCACTGGCCTAATAATAACGCAAATCCCTCGGGGCTATCAGAAAAAACAGTTTATTGTGTAGAAAAGCGCGATATGTGCGATCCTTAGGGAAAAAACCCCATTTTTGGCCTTCCCAGAGGCTAAAAAAGGTGTTGTTGACTGAGCAAGGCTGCGCAAGGTTGCGCACTGGCCTAATAATAACGCAAATCCCTCGGGGCTATCAGAAAAACAGTTTATTGTGTAGAAAGTCTGCGATTTGTCGATAAGGTGGGAATTTTCAGTTTTGAGAGGGGTGGGGTGGGTCCCTCAAAAAAGTGCTGGTTTTGGTGGAACCGGCCCCAGCACAAAAGCACCCCAGATCCGTTGCGGCACCAAAAAACATTCCATTTGGCACTATTTTTATCGAATTTGGCGATACTAAAAAGTGCTGCACTTTTTCAGGGCTTCAATTAGCCCCCAAAAGCAGAAAAAGCTAATTGGCGCTCTCAGCTGCATGCACAAAGGTCCCAAATGCATTCAATCCCTCTGGGACCATCCGAAAAAAATTCCTTTTGTGCAAAGCACAAAGAAGGCGCGATATGTGCGATAATTAGGGAAAAAACTCCATTTTTGGCCTTCCCAGAGGCTAAAAAAGGTGTTGTTGACTGAGCAGGGCTGCGCAAGGCTGCGCACTGGACTAATAATAACGCAAATCCCTCGGGGCTATCAGAAAAAAAGTTTATTGTGTAGAAAAGCGCGATATGTGCGATCCTTAGGGAAAAAACCCCATTTTTGGCCTTCCCAGAGGCTAAAAAAGGTGTGTTGACTGAGCAAGGCTGCGCAAGGCTGCGCACTGGCCTAATAATAACGCAAATCCCTCGGGGCTATCAGAAAAAAAAAGTTTATTGTGTAGAAAAGCGCGATATGTGCGATCCTTAGGGAAAAAACCCCATTTTTGGCCTTCCCAGAGGCTTAAAAAGGTGTTGTTGACTGCGCAAGGCTGCGCAAGGCTGCGCACTGGCCTAATAATAACGCAAATCCCTCGGGGCTATCAGAAAAAAAAGTTTATTGTGTAGAAAAGCGCGATATGTGCGATCCTTAGGGGAAAAACCCATTTTTGGCCTTCCCAGAGGCTAAAAAAGGTGTTGTTGACTGCGCAAGGCTGCGCAAGGCTGCGCACTGGCCTAATAATAACGCAAATCCCTCGGGCTATCAGAAAAAAGAGTTATTGTGTAGAAAAGCGCGATATGTGCGATCCTTAGGGAAAAAACCCCATTTTTGGCCTTCCCACAGGCTAAAAAAGGTGTTGTTGACTGAGCAAGGCTGCGCAAGGCTGCGCACTGGCCTAATAATAACGCAAATCCCTCGGGGCTATCAGAATAAAAAGTTTATTGTGTAGAAAAGCGCGATATGTGCGATCCTTAGGGAAAAACCCCATTTTTGGCCTTCCCAGAGGCTAAAAAAGGTGTGTTGACTGAGCAAGGCTGCGCAAGGCTGCGCACTGGCCTAATAATAACGCAAATCCCTCGGGGCTATCAGAATAAAAAGTTTATTGTGTATAAAAGCGCGATATGTGCGATCCTTAGGGAAAAACCCCATTTTTGGCCTTCCCAGAGGCTAAAAAGGTGTTGTTGACTGAGTAAGGCTGCGCAAGGCTGCGCACTGGCCTAATAATGACGCAAATCCCTCGGGGCTATCAGAAAAAACAGTTTATTGTGTAGAAAAGCGCGATATGTGCGATCCTTAGGGAAAAAACTCCATTTTTGGCCTTCCCAGAGGCTAAAAAAGGTGTTGTTGACTGAGCAAGGCTGCGCAAGGTTGCGCACTGGCCTAATAATAACGCAAATCCCTCGGGGCTATCAGAAAAAAAACAGTTTATTGTGTAGAAAGTCTGCGATTTTGTCGATAAGGTGGGAATTTCAGTTTTGAGAGGGGTGGGGTGGGTCCCTCAAAAAAGTGCTGGTTTTGGTGCAACGGCCCCAGCACAAAAGCACCCCAGATCCCGTTGCGGCACCAAAAAACATTCCATTTGGCACTATTTTTATCGAATTTGGCGATACTAAAAAGTGCTGCACTTTTTCAGGGCTTCAATTAGCCCCCAAAAGCAGAAAAAAGCTAATTGGCGCTCTCAGCTGCATGCACGAAGGTCCCAAATGCATTCAATCCCTCTGGGACCATCCGAAAAAAATTCCTTTTGTGCAAAAGCACAAAGAAGGCGCGATATGTGCGATCCTTAGGGAAAAAACTCCATTTTTGGCCTTCCCAGAGGCTAAAAAAGGTGTTGTTGACTGCGCAAGGCTGTGCAAGGCTGCGCAAGGCTGCGCACTGGCCTAATAATAACGCAAATCCCTCGGGGCTATCAGAAAAAAAGTTTATTGTTTAGAAAAGCGCGATATGTGCGAATCCTTAGGGAAAAAACTCCATTTTTGGCCTTCCCAGAGGCTAAAAAAGTTGTTGTTGACTGCGCAAGGCTGCGCAAGGCTGCGCACTGGCCTAATAATAACGCAAATCCCTCGGGGCTATCAGAAAAAAAAGTTTATTGTGTAGAAAAGCGCGATAGGTGCGATCCATAGGGAAAAAACCCCATTTTGGCCTTCCCAGAGGCTAAAAAAGGTGTTGTTGACTGAGTAAGGCTGCGCAAGGCTGCGCACTGGCCTAATAATGACGCAAATCCCTCGGGGCTATCAGAAAAAACAGTTTATTGTGTAGAAAAGTGCGATATGTGCGATCCTTAGGGAAAAAACCCCATTTTTGGCCTTCCAGAGGCTAAAAAAGGTGTTGTTGACTGAGCAAGGCTGCGCAAGGCTGCGCACTGGCCTAATAATAACGCAAATCCCTCGGGGCTATCAGAAAAAACAGTTTATTGTGTAGAAAAGCGCGATATGTGCGATCCTTAGGGAAAAACTCCATTTTTGGCCTTCCCAGAGGCTAAAAAAGGTGTTGTTGACTGAGCAAGGCTGCGCAAGGTTGCGCACTGGCCTAATAATAACGCAAATCCCTCGGGGCTATCAGAAAAAAACAGTTTATTGTGTAGAAAGTCTGCGATTTTGTCGATAAGGTGGGAATTTCAGTTTTGAGAGGGGTGGGGTGGGTCCCTCAAAAAAGTGCTGGTTTTGGTGGAACGGTCCCAGCACAAAAGCACCCCAGATCCCGTTGCGGCACCAAAAAACATTCCATTTGGCACTATTTTTATCAAATTTGGCGATACTAAAAAGTGCTGCACTTTTTCAGGGCTTCAATTAGCCCCCAAAAGAAGAAAAAGCTAATTGGCGCTCTCAGCTGCATGCACAAAGGTCCCAAATGCATTCAATCCCTCTGGGACCATCCGAAAAAAATTCCTTTTGTGCAAAAGCACAAAGAAGGCGCGATATGTGCGATCCTTAGGGAAAAAAACTCCATTTTTGGCCTTCCCAGAGGCTAAAAAAGGTGTTGTTGACTGAGCAGGGCTGCGCAAGGCTGCGCACTGGACTAATAATAACGCAAATCCCTCGGAGCTATCAGAAAAAAAGTTTATTGTGTAGAAAAGCGCGATATGTGCGATCCTTAGGGAAAAAACCCCATTTTTGGCCTTCCCAGAGGCTAAAAAAGGTGTTGTTGACTGAGCAAGGCTGCGCAAGGCTGCGCACTGGCCTAATAATAACGCAAATCCTCGGGGCTATCAGAAAAAAAAGTTTATTGTGTAGAAAAGCGCGATATGTGCGATCCTTAGGGAAAAAACCCCATTTTTGGCCTTCCCAGAGGCTAAAAAAGGTGTTGTTGACTGCGCAAGGCTGCGCAAGGCTGCGCACTGGCCTAATAATAACGCAAATCCCTCGGGGCTATCAGAAAAAAAAGTTTATTGTGTAGAAAAGCGCGATATGTGCGATCCTTAGGGGAAAAAACCCATTTTTGGCCTTCCCAGAGGCTAAAAAGGTGTTGTTGACTGCGCAAGGCTGCGCAAGGCTGCGCACTGGCCTAATAAATAACGCAAATCCCTCGGGGCTATCAGAAAAAAGAGTTTATTGTGTAGAAAAGCGCGATATGTGCGATCCTTAGGGAAAAAACCCCATTTTTGGCCTTCCCACAGGCTAAAAAGGTGTTGTTGACTGAGCAAGGCTGCGCAAGGCTGCGCACTGGCCTAATAATAACGCAAATCCCTCGGGGCTATCAGAAAAAACAGTTTATTGTGTAGAAAGTCTGCGATTTTGTCGATAAGGTGGAATTTCAGTTTTGAGAGGGGTGGGGTGGGTCCTTAAAAAAGTGCTGGTTTTGGTGCAACGGCCCCAGCACAAAAACACCCCAGATCCCGTTGCGGCACCAAAAAACATTCCATTTGGCACTATTTTTATCGAATTTGGCGATACTAAAAAGTGCTGCACTTTTTCAGGGCTTCAATTAGCCCCCAAAAGCAGAAAAAAGCTAATTGGCGCTCTCAGCTGCATGCACAAAGGTCCCAAATGCATTCAATCCCTCTGGGACCATCCGAAAAAAATTCCTTTTGTGCAAAAGCACAAAGAAGGCGCGATATGTGCGATCCTTAGGGAAAAAACTCCATTTTTTGGCCTTCCCAGAGGCTAAAAAGGTGTTGTGACTGAGCAAGGCTGCGCAAGGCTGCGCACTGGCTAATAATAACGCAAATCCCTCGGGGCTATCAGAAAAAACAGTTTATTGTGTAGAAAAGCGCGATATGTGCGATCCTTAGGGAAAAAACTCCATTTTTGGCCTTCCAGAGGCTAAAAAAGGTGTTGTTGACTGAGCAAGGCTGCGCAAGGTTGCGCACTGGCCTAATAATAACGCAAATCCCTCGGGGCTATCAGAAAAAAACAGTTTATTGTGTAGAAAGTCTGCGATTTTGTCGATAAGGTGGGAATTTCAGTTTTGAGAGGGGTGGGTGGGTCCCTCAAAAAAGTGCTGGTTTTGGTGCAACGGCCCCAGCACAAAAACACCCCAGATCCCGTTGCGCACCAAAAAACATTCCATTTGGCACTATTTTTATCGAATTTGGCGATACTAAAAAGTGCTGCACTTTTTCAGGGCTTCAATTAGCCCCCAAAAGCAGAAAAAAGCTAATTGGCGCTCTCAGCTGCATGCACAAAGGTCCCAAATGCATTCAATCCCTCTGGGACCATCCGAAAAAAATTCCTTTTGTGCAAAAGCACAAAGAAGGCGCGATATGTGCGATCCTTAGGGAAAAAACTCCATTTTTGGCCTTCCCAGAGGCTAAAAAAGGTGTTGTTGACTGCGCAAGGCTGCGCAAGGCTGCGCACTGGCCTAATAATAACGCAAATCCCTCGGGGCTATCAGAAAAAAAAGTTTATTGTGTAGAAAAGCGCGATATGTGCGATCCTTAGGGAAAAAACCCCATTTTTGGCCTTCCCAGAGGCTAAAAAAGGTGTTGTTGACTGAGCACGGCTGCGCAAGGCTGCGCACTGGCCTAATAATAACGCAAATCCCTCGGGGCTATCAGAAAAAACAGTTTATTGTGTAGAAAAGCGCGATATGTGCGATCCTTAGGGAAAAAACCCCATTTTTGGCCTTCCCAGAGGCTAAAAAAGGTGTTGTTGACTGAGCAAGGCTGCGCAAGGTTGCGCACTGGCCTAATAATAACGCAAATCCCTCGGGGCTATCAGAAAAAACAGTTTATTGTGTAGAAAGTCTGCGATTTTGTCGATAAGGTGGGAATTTCAGTTTGAGAGGGGTGGGGTGGGTCCCTCAAAAAAGTGCTGGTTTTGGTGGAACGGCCCCAGCACAAAAGCACCCCAGATCCCGTTGCGGCACCAAAAAACATTCCATTTGGCACTATTTTATCGAATTTGGCGATACTAAAAAGTGCTGCACTTTTTCAGGGCTTCAATTAGCCCCCAAAAGCAGAAAAAAGCTAATTGGCGCTCTCAGCTGCATGCACAAAGGTCCCAAATGCATTCAATCCCTCTGGGACAATCCGAAAAAAATTCCTTTTGTGCAAAAGCACAAAGAAGGCGCGATATGTGCGATCCTTAGGGAAAAAAACTCCATTTTTGGCCTTCCCAGAGGCTAAAAAAGGTGTTGTTGACTGAGCAGGGCTGCGCAAGGCTGCGCACTGGACTAATAATAACGCAAATCCCTCGGGGCTATCAGAAAAAAAGTTTATTGTGTAGAAAAGCGCGATATGTGCGATCCTTAGGGAAAAAACCCCATTTTGGCCTTCCCAGAGGCTAAAAAAGGTGTTGTTGACTGAGCAGGCTGCGCAAGGCTGCGCACTGGCCTAATAATAACGCAAATTCCTCGGGGCTATCAGAAAAAAAAAGTTTATTGTGTAGAAAAGCGCGATATGTGCGATCCTTAGGGAAAAAACCCCATTTTTGGCCTTCCCAGAGGCTAAAAAAGGTGTTGTTGACTGCGCAAGGCTGCGCAAGGCTGCGCACTGGCCTAATAATAACGCAAATCCCTCGGGGCTATCAGAAAAAAAAGTTTATTGTGTAGAAAAGCGCGATATGTGCGATCCTTAGGGGAAAAAACCCATTTTTGGCCTTCCCAGAGGCTAAAAAAGGTGTTGTTGACTGCGCAAGGCTGCGCAAGGCTGCGCACTGGCCTAATAATAACGCAAATCCCTCGGGGCTATCAGAAAAAAGAGTTTATTGTGTAGAAAAGCGCGATATGTGCGATCCTTAGGAAAAAACCCCATTTTTGGCCTTCCCACAGGCTAAAAAAGGTGTTGTTGACTGAGCAAGGCTGCGCAAGGCTGCGCACTGGCCTAATAATAACGCAAATCCCTCGGGGCTATCAGAATAAAAAGTTATTGTGTAGAAAAGCGCGATATGTGCGATCCTTAGGGAAAAAACCCCATTTTTGGCCTTCCCAGAGGCTAAAAAAGGTGTTGTTGACTGAGCAAGGCTGCGCAAGGCTGCGCACTGGCCTAATAATAACGCAAATCCCTCGGGCTATCAGAATAAAAAGTTTATTGTGTAGAAAAGCGCGATATGTGCGATCCTTAGGGAAAAAACCCCATTTTTGGCCTTCCCAGAGGCTAAAAAGGTGTTGTTGACTGAGCAAGGCTGCGCAAGGCTGCACACTGGCCTAATAATAACGCAAATCCCTCGGGGCTATCAGAAAAAACAGTTTATTGTGTAGAAAAGCGCGATATGTGCGATCCTTAGGGAAAAAACCCCATTTTTGGCCTTCCCAGAGGCTAAAAAAGGTGTTGTTGACTGAGCAAGGCTGCGCAAGGCTGCGCACTGGCCTAATAATAACGCAAATCCCTCGGGGCTATCAGAAAAAACAGTTTATTGTGTAGAAAAGCGCGATATGTGCGATCCTTAGGGAAAGAACCCCATTTTTGGCCTTCCCAGAGGCTAAAAACGGTGTTGTTGACTGAGCAAGGCTGCGCAAGGTTGCGCACTGGCTTAATAATAACGCAAATCCCTCGGGGCTATCAGAAAAACAGTTTATTGTGTAGAAAGTCTGCGATTTTGTCGATAAGGTGGGAATTTCAGTTTTGAGAGGGGTGGGGTGGGTCCCTCAAAAAAGTGCTGGTTTTGGTGCAACGGCCCCAGCACAAAAACACCCCAGATCCCGTTGCGGCACCAAAAAACATTCCATTTGGCACTATTTTTATCGAATTTGGCGATACTAAAAAGTGCTGCACTTTTTCAGGGCTTCAATTAGCCCCCAAAAGCAGAAAAAAGCTAATTGGCGCTCTCAGCTGCATGCACAAAGGTCCCAAATGCATTCAATCCCTCTGGGACCATCCGAAAAAAATTCCTTTTGTGCAAAAGCACAAAGAAGGCGCGATATGTGCGATCCTTAGGGAAAAAACTCCATTTTTGGCCTTCCCAGAGGCTAAAAAAGGTGTTGTTGACTGAGCAAGGCTGCGCAAGGCTGCGCACTGGCCTAATAATAACGCAAATCCCTCGGGGCTATCAGAAAAAACAGTTTATTGTGTAGAAAAGCGCGATATGTGCGATCCTTAGGGAAAAAACTCCATTTTTGGCCTTCCCAGAGGCTAAAAAAGGTGTTGTTGACTGAGCAAGGCTGAAGCAAGGTTGCGCACTGGCCTAATAATAACGCAAATCCCTCGGGGCTATCAGAAAAAAACAGTTTATTGTGTAGAAAGTCTGCGATTTTGTCGATAAGGTGGGAATTTCAGTTTTGAGAGGGGTGGGGTGGGTCCCTCAAAAAAGTGCTGGTTTTGGTGCAACGGCCCCAGCACAAAAACACCCCAGATCCCGTTGCGGCACCAAAAAACATTCCATTTGGCACTATTTTTATCGAATTTGGCGATACTAAAAAGTGCTGCACTTTTTCAGGGCTTCAATTAGCCCCCAAAAGCAGAAAAAAGCTAATTGGCGCTCTCAGCTGCATGCACAAAGGTCCCAAATGCATTCAATCCCTCTGGGACCATCCGAAAAAAATTCCTTTTGTGCAAAAGCACAAAGAAGGCGCGATATGTGCGATCCTTAGGGAAAAAACTCCATTTTTGGCCTTCCCAGAGGCTAAAAAAGGTGTTGTTGACTGAGCAAGGCTGCGCAAGGCTGCGCACTGGCCTAATAATAACGCAAATCCCTCGGGGCTATCAGAAAAAACAGTTTATTGTGTAGAAAAGCGCGATATGTGCGATCCTTAGGGAAAAAACTCCATTTTTGGCCTTCCCAGAGGCTAAAAAAGGTGTTGTTGACTGAGCAAGGCTGAAGCAAGGTTGCGCACTGGCCTAATAATAACGCAAATCCCTCGGGGCTATCAGAAAAAAACAGTTTATTGTGTAGAAAGTCTGCGATTTTGTCGATAAGGTGGGAATTTCAGTTTTGAGAGGGGTGGGGTGGGTCCCTCAAAAAAGTGCTGGTTTTGGTGCAACGGCCCCAGCACAAAAACACCCCAGATCCCGTTGCGGCACCAAAAAACATTCCATTTGGCACTATTTTTATCGAATTTGGCGATACTAAAAAGTGCTGCACTTTTTCAGGGCTTCAATTAGCCCCCAAAAGCAGAAAAAAGCTAATTGGCGCTCTCAGCTGCATGCACAAAGGTCCCAAATGCATTCAATCCCTCTGGGACCATCCGAAAAAAATTCCTTTTGTGCAAAAGCACAAAGAAGGCGCGATATGTGCGATCCTTAGGGAAAAAACTCCATTTTTGGCCTTCCCAGAGGCTAAAAAAGGTGTTGTTGACTGCGCAAGGCTGCGCAAGGCTGCGCACTGGCCTAATAATAACGCAAATCCCTCGGGGCTATCAGAAAAAAAAGTTTATTGTGTAGAAAAGCGCGATATGTGCGATCCTTAGGGAAAAAACCCCATTTTTGGCCTTCCCAGAGGCTAAAAAAGGTGTTGTTGACTGAGCACGGCTGCGCAAGGCTGCGCACTGGCCTAATAATAACGCAAATCCCTCGGGGCTATCAGAAAAAACAGTTTATTGTGTAGAAAAGCGCGATATGTGCGATCCTTAGGGAAAAAACCCCATTTTTGGCCTTCCCAGAGGCTAAAAAAGGTGTTGTTGACTGAGCAAGGCTGCGCAAGGTTGCGCACTGGCCTAATAATAACGCAAATCCCTCGGGGCTATCAGAAAAAACAGTTTATTGTGTAGAAAGTCTGCGATTTTGTCGATAAGGTGGGAATTTCAGTTTTGAGAGGGGTGGGGTGGGTCCCTCAAAAAAGTGCTGGTTTTGGTGGAACGGCCCCAGCACAAAAGCACCCCAGATCCCGTTGCGGCACCAAAAAACATTCCATTTGGCACTATTTTTATCGAATTTGGCGATACTAAAAAGTGCTGCACTTTTTCAGGGCTTCAATTAGCCCCCAAAAGCAGAAAAAAGCTAATTGGCGCTCTCAGCTGCATGCACAAAGGTCCCAAATGCATTCAATCCCTCTGGGACAATCCGAAAAAAATTCCTTTTGTGCAAAAGCACAAAGAAGGCGCGATATGTGCGATCCTTAGGGAAAAAAACTCCATTTTTGGCCTTCCCAGAGGCTAAAAAAGGTGTTGTTGACTGAGCAGGGCTGCGCAAGGCTGCGCACTGGACTAATAATAACGCAAATCCCTCGGGGCTATCAGAAAAAAAGTTTATTGTGTAGAAAAGCGCGATATGTGCGATCCTTAGGGAAAAAACCCCATTTTTGGCCTTCCCAGAGGCTAAAAAAGGTGTTGTTGACTGAGCAAGGCTGCGCAAGGCTGCGCACTGGCCTAATAATAACGCAAATCCCTCGGGGCTATCAGAAAAAAAAAGTTTATTGTGTAGAAAAGCGCGATATGTGCGATCCTTAGGGAAAAAACCCCATTTTTGGCCTTCCCAGAGGCTAAAAAAGGTGTTGTTGACTGCGCAAGGCTGCGCAAGGCTGCGCACTGGCCTAATAATAACGCAAATCCCTCGGGGCTATCAGAAAAAAAAGTTTATTGTGTAGAAAAGCGCGATATGTGCGATCCTTAGGGGAAAAAACCCATTTTTGGCCTTCCCAGAGGCTAAAAAAGGTGTTGTTGACTGCGCAAGGCTGCGCAAGGCTGCGCACTGGCCTAATAATAACGCAAATCCCTCGGGGCTATCAGAAAAAAGAGTTTATTGTGTAGAAAAGCGCGATATGTGCGATCCTTAGGGAAAAAACCCCATTTTTGGCCTTCCCACAGGCTAAAAAAGGTGTTGTTGACTGAGCAAGGCTGCGCAAGGCTGCGCACTGGCCTAATAATAACGCAAATCCCTCGGGGCTATCAGAATAAAAAGTTTATTGTGTAGAAAAGCGCGATATGTGCGATCCTTAGGGAAAAAACCCCATTTTTGGCCTTCCCAGAGGCTAAAAAAGGTGTTGTTGACTGAGCAAGGCTGCGCAAGGCTGCGCACTGGCCTAATAATAACGCAAATCCCTCGGGGCTATCAGAATAAAAAGTTTATTGTGTAGAAAAGCGCGATATGTGCGATCCTTAGGGAAAAAACCCCATTTTTGGCCTTCCCAGAGGCTAAAAAAGGTGTTGTTGACTGAGCAAGGCTGCGCAAGGCTGCACACTGGCCTAATAATAACGCAAATCCCTCGGGGCTATCAGAAAAAACAGTTTATTGTGTAGAAAAGCGCGATATGTGCGATCCTTAGGGAAAAAACCCCATTTTTGGCCTTCCCAGAGGCTAAAAAAGGTGTTGTTGACTGAGTAAGGCTGCGCAAGGCTGCGCACTGGCCTAATAATGACGCAAATCCCTCGGGGCTATCAGAAAAAACAGTTTATTGTGTAGAAAAGTGCGATATGTGCGATCCTTAGGGAAAAAACCCCATTTTTGGCCTTCCCAGAGGCTAAAAAAGGTGTTGTTGACTGAGTAAGGCTGCGCAAGGCTGCGCACTGGCCTAATAATGACGCAAATCCCTCGGGGCTATCAGAAAAAACAGTTTATTGTGTAGAAAAGTGCGATATGTGCGATCCTTAGGGAAAAAACCCCATTTTTGGCCTTCCCAGAGGCTAAAAAAGGTGTTGTTGACTGAGCAAGGCTGCGCAAGGCTGCGCACTGGCCTAATAATAACGCAAATCCCTCGGGGCTATCAGAAAAAACAGTTTATTGTGTAGAAAAGCGCGATATGTGCGATCCTTAGGGAAAAAACTCCATTTTTGGCCTTCCCAGAGGCTAAAAAAGGTGTTGTTGACTGAGCAAGGCTGCGCAAGGTTGCGCACTGGCCTAATAATAACGCAAATCCCTCGGGGCTATCAGAAAAAAACAGTTTATTGTGTAGAAAGTCTGCGATTTTGTCGATAAGGTGGGAATTTCAGTTTTGAGAGGGGTGGGGTGGGTCCCTCAAAAAAGTGCTGGTTTTGGTGCAACGGCCCCAGCACAAAAGCACCCCAGATCCCGTTGCGGCACCAAAAAACATTCCATTTGGCACTATTTTTATCGAATTTGGCGATACTAAAAAGTGCTGCACTTTTTCAGGGCTTCAATTAGCCCCCAAAAGCAGAAAAAAGCTAATTGGCGCTCTCAGCTGCATGCACAAAGGTCCCAAATGCATTCAATCCCTCTGGGACCATCCGAAAAAAATTCCTTTTGTGCAAAAGCACAAAGAAGGCGCGATATGTGCGATCCTTAGGGAAAAAACTCCATTTTTGGCCTTCCCAGAGGCTAAAAAAGGTGTTGTTGACTGCGCAAGGCTGCGCAAGGCTGCGCAAGGCTGCGCGCTGGCCTAATAATAACGCAAATCCCTCGGGGCTATCAGAAAAAAAAGTTTATTGTGTAGAAAAGCGCGATATGTGCGATCCTTAGGGAAAAAACTCCATTTTTGGCCTTCCCAGAGGCTAAAAAAGGTGTTGTTGACTGCGCAAGGCTGCGGAAGGCTGCGCACTGGCCTAATAATAACGCAAATCCCTCGGGGCTATCAGAAAAAAAAGTTTATTGTGTAGAAAAGCGCGATATGTGCGATCCTTAGGGAAAAAACCCCATTTTTGGCCTTCCCAGAGGCTAAAAAAGGTGTTGTTGACTGGGCAAGGCTGCGCAAGGCTGCGCACTGGCCTAATAATAACGCAAATCCCTCGGGGCTATCAGAAAAAACAGTTTATTGTGTAGAAAAGCGCGATATGTGCGATCCTTATGGAAAAAACCCCATTTTTGGCCTTCCCAGAGGCTAAAAAAGGTGTTGTTGACTGAGCAAGGCTGCGGAAGGCTGCGCACTGGCCTAATAATAACGCAAATCCCTCGGGGCTATCAGAAAAAAAAGTTTATTGTGTAGAAAAGCGCGATATGTGCGATCCTTAGGGAAAAAACCCCATTTTTGGCCTTCCCAGAGGCTAAAAAAGGTGTTGTTGACTGCGCAAGGCTGCGGAAGGCTGCGCACTGGCCTAATAATAACGCAAATCCCTCGGGGCTATCAGAAAAAAAGTTTATTGTGTAGAAAAGCGCGATATGTGCGATCCTTAGGGAAAAAACCCCATTTTTGGCCTTCCCAGAGGCTAAAAAAGGTGTTGTTGACTGGGCAAGGCTGCGCAAGGCTGCGCACTGGCCTAATAATAACGCAAATCCCTCGGGGCTATCAGAAAAAACAGTTTATTGTGTAGAAAAGCGCGATATGTGCGATCCTTATGGAAAAAACCCCATTTTTGGCCTTCCCAGAGGCTAAAAAAGGTGTTGTTGACTGAGCAAGGCTGCGCAAGGTTGCGCACTGGCCTAATAATAACGCAAATCCCTCGGGGCTATCAGAATAAAAGTTTATTGTGTAGAAAAGCGCGATATGTGCGAGCCTTAGGGAAACAACCCCCTTTTTGGCCTTCCCAGAGGCTAAGAAAGGTGTTGTTAACTGCGCAAGGCTGCGCAAGGCTGCGCACTGGCCTAATAATAACGCAAATCCCTTGGGGCTATCAGAAAAAAAAGTTTATTGTGTACAAAAGCGCGATATGTGCGAGCCTTAGGGAAACAACCCCATTTTTGGCCTTCCCAGAGGCTAAAAAAGGTGTTGTTAACTGCGCAAGGCTGCGCACTGACCTAATAATAACGCAAATCCCTTGGGGCTATCAGAAAAAAAGTTTATTGTGTAGAAAAGCGCGATTTGTGCGAGCCTTAGGGAAAAAACCTCATTTTTGGCCTTCCCAGAGGTTAAGAAAGGTGTTGTTAACTGCGCAAGGCTGCGCACTGGCCTAATAATAACGCAAATCCCTTGGGGCTATCAGAAAAAAAAGTTTATTGTGTAGAAAAGCGCGATATGGCGAGCCTTAGGGAAAAAAACCCACTTTTGGCCTTCCCAGAGGCTAAAAAAGGTGTTGTTAACTGCGCAAGGCTGTGCAAGGCTGTGCACTGGCTCAATAATAACGCAAATCCCTCGGGGCTATCAGAAAAAAAAGTTTATTGTGTAGAAAGTCTACGATTTTTTCGATAAGGTGGGAATTTCAGTTTTGAGAGGGGTGGGGTGGGTCCCTCAAAAAAGTGCTGGTTTTGGTTGCAACGGCCCCAGCACAAAAGCACCCCAGATCCCGTTGCGGCACCAAAAAACATTCCATTTGGCACTATTTTTATCGAATTTGGCGATACTAAAAAGTGCTGCACTTTTTCAGGGCTTGAATTAGCCCCAAAAAGCAGAAAAAAGCTAATTGGCGCTCTCAGCTGCATGCACAAAGGTCCCAAATGCATGCAATCCCTCTGGGACCATCCGAAAAAAATTCCTTTTGTGCAAAAGCACAGAGAAGGCGCGATATGTGCGATCCTTAGGGGAAAAACCCCATTTTTGGCCTTCCCAGAGGCTAAAAAAGGTGTTCGTTAACTACGCAAGGCTGCGCACTGGCCTAATAATAACGCAAATCCCTTGGGGCTATCAGAAAAAAAAGTTTATTGTGTAGAAAAGCGCGATATGTGCGAGCCTTAGGGAAAAACCCCATTTTTGGCCTTCCCAGAGGCTAAAAAAGGTGTTGTTAACTGCGCAAGGCTGCGCACTGGCCTAATAATAACGCAAATCCCTTGGGGCTATTAGAAAAAAACGTTTATTGTGTAGAAAAGCGCAATATGTGCGAGCCTTAGGGAAAAAACCATTTTTGGCCTTCCCAGAGGCTAAAAAAGGTGTTGTTAACTGCGCAAGGCTGCGCAAGGCTGCGCACTGGCCCAATAATAATGCAAATCCCCCGGGGCTATCAGAAAAAAAAGTTTATTGTGTAGAAAGTCTGCGATTTTTTCGATAAGGTAGGAATTTCAGTTTTGAGAGGGGTGGGGTGGGTCCCTCAAAAAAGTGCTGGTTTTGGTGCGACGGCCCCAGCACAAAAGCACCCCAGATCCCGTTGCGGCACCAAAAAACATTCCATTTGGCACTATTTTTATCGAATTTGGCGATACTAAAAAGTGCTGCACTTTTTCAGGGCTTGAATTAGCCCCAAAAAGCAGAACAAAGCTAATTGGCGCTCTCAGCTGCATGCACAAAGGTCCCAAATGCATTCAATCCCTCTGGGACCATCCGAAAAAAATTCCTTTTGTGCAAAAGCACAAAAAAGGCGCGATATGTGCGATCCTTATCGAAAAAACCCCATTTTTGGCCTTCCCAGAGGCTAAAAAAGGTGTTGTTAACTGCACAAGGCTGCGCACTGGCCTAATAATAACGCAAATCCCTTGGGGCTATCAGAAAAAAAAGTTTATTGTGTAGAAAAGCGCGATATGTGCGAGCCTTAGGGAAAAAACCCCATTTTTTTGCCTTCCCAGAGGCTAAAAAAGGTGTTGTTAACTGCGCAAGGCTGCGCAAGGCTGCGCACTGGCGTAATAATAACGCAAATCCCTTGGGGCTATCAGAAAAAAACGTTTATTGTGTAGAAAAGCGCGATATGTGCGAGCCTTAGGGAAAAAACCCCATTTTTGGCCTTCCCAGAGGCTAAAAAAGGTTTTGTTAACTGCGCAAGGCTGCGCACCGGCCTAATAATAACGCAAATCCCTTGGGGCTATCAGAAAAAAAAGGTTTATTTTGTAGAAAAGCGCGATATGTGCGAGCCTTAGGGAAAATACCCCATTTTTGGCCTTCCCAGAGGCTTAAAAAGGTGTTGTTAACTGCGCAAGGCTGCGCCAGGCTGCGCACTGGCCCAATAATAATGCAAATCAGTAGTTATATAGTTGGGGGTACCAGAGCATTTTGAAAAATGCTCTGTTACCAAACCCAACTATATATCTACTTTCCATCTGATGGCAACAATTCAAAAGAAATCTATGTTTTTATTTCATATGGAAACGAACGCATTTTTACATCGCGTGACTTCATACAACAGGAAGTCTTGAAATTCTCGGAAAACAGGAAGTTTTTCTCAATTAAGCCACAAAACGCCACAGCTGTGGCGTGACGTCATTACTAATATCTATTGTGTCAATGACATGAGACTATCGTATGATCTCGGTCAACCACAAAACGCCACAGCTGTGGCGTGACGTCATGTTTGTAAGTACATAAAATATAACCTCATATACAAACAATTCAACCACAGAACGCCACAGCTGTGGCGTGACGTCATGTTTGTAAGTACATAAAAATATAATATCTCATATTATTATATAGAATGAATTGTAATAAAGATATACACGATGAACTGAAAGAATCTGGAGAAATTTCCTGTCCTTTTTGTGACCAAAAATTGGAATATTCCAATGAAAAACCGAAAAAAGATTTATGCTGTGATGATCAGTATATTATTAACGATGATGGGATGTTAGCATGTCTAAGTTGTGGTGTCGTACAAGGATATAATTATGTTAAAGAATATGTTGATTTTTATAAGAATCGACATCGATTTATCAGAAAATCGGTTTATCACAGAGAGTATCATGTCAATAACATATTACTCAATTTTGAAGAAAAATACGACATTAAAATATCAACCTGTCAGAAACAAAAGATTGATGCTACATTTTGTGAGGTTGGTAAGGTTCTTAATGAAGTTAATGGAACTCGGAAAAGAATGATAAGCGTTAATTTTATAATGAGAAAGATATTCAAGATGATGGGAATACCTTACAAAAATATTCGAATTAGTAAATCGAAAAAAACTTTAGCTTTTTACAATCAATATTGGGCTAGTATTATGTCTCTTATCGGTGATAAAATAAAATCTATTGTTGGATGAACACTTTATTATATTTCTTTTCAAATTTGTCAGTTAAAGGGCACATATCAATGATTATTTCATCAAGAACTTTGACATAATCAAGAAATCCTTTGTCATTATACTCCAGTCCTCTCATAAAGGACCGTATATCAGTTAAAACCTTTTCGTACGAAGTGTACGCGAATTTACACATCTCAATCTTTCTTTTGTAATTTTTAGCCTCTGAATATGTTTTAAGCAAGACCCCGGAACCAGATATTATTCCGAGAGGAACAGGGTTTAGTGTTACACCACCAACCACAGTCCCAGTTACTATCAATACAACAGACCCAATATTACATGCAAGTTCTGCTTTTTTGAAATATTTGAAAGTCATTTTGAAAAGCCAGTATTTCTTATGGTAGAATTTGTACAATGCTTTCAATTCAGATATTTGATCGTCCGTTAATTTTTCTGAAACATGGTTCCAATTGAATATGCTTCTGCGTCTTTTAGTCATATATTATATGGTTACATTTTTCTTTTTGAATGACTCTTTAATATTGGAGTATAATGTTTTTATGTTTTTAATCAATCTTTCTATGCTTTCGAGAATTTCATTAATTAAAATAGCTGTTCTCATATATATATAAGTTAGATTATTCATCCTGGAAACGATGTCGAAACATCGGTCAGCTTTGAAGTGTTTGGTTGATATGTTCCGCATTGTGATATATAATGAATGAAAAAATATTCATGGCACTCTATATTTAATCAACATTAAGAATTTTTCTTTTTTGAAATTTGAAGAATGCAATTGCACCATTAAAATACCATTTGGTAGTTCTAAATTAATATCTATTGTTTGTTTTTCAGTTGATTGTGTTGAATTGAAAGTTTTTGGAGGGCCACTTTTAAATATTTTTAAAGGAATACGTGGAAATGGGCCTCTGGTTTTTTTTATAAAATACTGTTATATTTAATATATAGCTTTTTTCTGGAAGGAGTACATTAGCATTACCATTTAATGAAAAAAATGTTTCATTATTTTTCGTATCTAAACTCCCATGTAAGTAATGAACGGAACCACTCAAATTATGCCCGTTTAAAGATAAATCTGTTTCCATCACCAATTTTCCATTCTCAATTACAAAAGCGGTGTCATAGACACTTGGGTCAACGTTTGAAATTGTTTCTTTTACACCATAAACAATTAGATGTCCAATTGTTAAAAGTGATGGAAAAGTAACTGTACCGTGTAG
Source organism: Siderastrea siderea (assembly GCA_964030785.1). NCBI lineage: Eukaryota > Metazoa > Cnidaria > Anthozoa > Scleractinia > Rhizangiidae > Siderastrea > Siderastrea siderea. Next base: position 37,545,589 of record OZ034976.1, on the reverse strand, counting down.
ATCGAGATAAATAAATTGTGGAGGTGAGCTACCCCATCGGTGAAAATTGATAACTGTTTTGGTATAGTTTTCGAATGTTTTTGTTGCATAATTAGAAATTGAAATCGTAGTGCCTTGCACTGCCACACTCAACTCACTCATTTCCGGCGGAAACCATTCAACTACCAAAGTATAGTATCCAACAGGAAGTTTATAAAGGTTAAAACCGAGGCGTGATTGGTACTGGTTTGGTGAGCTTTTTTGAAACAGGAGTTTAAGTTGGTAAGCTTTTTTATTAATTTGATGTGGAGAATTGGAAAAATCAACAATACCCAAAACCTGAATATTTAATTCACTTGAAGATTCGTCGTCGTTTTCCATTAAATATCTGAATACATCTTTTTCCCCGAGCTAGTGATCTGAGATTCATGAATTTTTTGAGTGACAAGATTTCTCAAAGTTGTTATTTCATTTTCCACAAAATTAACATTAACTGCGGATTTTGAGTCTCTGTAATCGGTTTGTAAGTTAATAATTTTATTGTTATTTAAATTCAAGTCTCCAGACATACTTGTTGTGCCATCAAGTTTAAGATATTCTTTTTGTGTCTCACTAAGTCTTTTGTTAACAAACTCTACACTTGTGGCGTCTTTTTGGTTTGATGGAAATTTAAGATTAGTAATTGATTTATTTGTCATATCAATATCAACATTTTTATCCAATTTTTTCACAAGCTGATTATCGACATATTTTTTATTTGTTGCTTGATCTGCCTGTAATGGATCTTTTACATTGAAAATTGTATTATTATTCATATCAATATTTGCTTCCATTTGTCCACCCTCTTTTTTCGAAAGAAAGATATTTCTCGTGTCCTGATAGTTTATCACTTTTGTCAGATCACCGTGGATAGGATAAGGATTGCTTTTCAATCGCAAGATATTGTACTTATTTTGCATGTCAATATCAGCAGAGCCGCTGGCACTACCCTGAGGGCCACGATCACCTTTATCACCCTTGTCGCCCTTGTCGCCTTTTAGGCCCTGGGGTCCTTGTGGCCCTTTATCACCTTTTGAACCCTTATCGCCTTTGTCACCTTTAGGACCAGGTAACCCAGGCAACCCTCTAGGGCCTATCTGACCTTGTCCTTGAGAATCAACATGATTAAGAATACCGTTTGTATAACTCATATAATATTAGTTTAGATTTTTTCGTCGAAATTTCGGGCTACCTTTTTTTTGACCTTATCAACATACAAAAAACTATATGGATCCTTAGTACCTTTCTGATAATCTGATTTATTTATGTTCAGTTCTCGGCAAATCATCGATTGCTCGTTTATAGAAGGAAAATCAAAAACACAAAAATGTGAACTATTCAGTCTTATTGTTTTATCGGTTCCGTAATAGCTTTGACTCAAATATATACAACAACAATTTTTATTTCTTGAATTGGTGAAGTAGTCTCGTATCCGTTCGTCATTTTTCTTACCTGTATTCAAATAGTCATCAAATATGATTAATTTTTGGTTTTTATCAGACAAATCTGTCAGAGGGATGATTTCATCGTTACTTGCTTCTATCACGTCATAACCGACATCTTTTGATTTTGATATTGGTTCAAGAGATTTCAACAGATGCTTATATTTGCTTTGTTGGAGATTGCGAGCATAAAGGTATATCTTATCAAAATAGAGAAGCCTATATATCATATCAAGCAAAAGGTTAGTCTTGCCACCACCAGAGGGAGCACAAATAAGCATCCTGAAACATCGGTTTGGCATGAAACTCTTTAATTGAACAAAATCGTTGTTTTCATCATCTTGAATGTCGTAATTTTGAATCTTCATGTGATACTATGTTATACAATTTCATCGCATAGCCACTCGCTATGCGACTCGCTATGCGACTCGCTATGCGACACGCTATGCGAGCGTTTTTATATATGATAACCCTAATTTTTCCAAACAAAATACGAAATTTTATGTAAACAAATGATATAATGAGTTTACTCAAATGGAAAGAAATGGCTGAGAAACGATCCGAGCTTGGTAAAAAGATTAACACAGTAAGAGAGACAATAAAACAAAAAAAGATATCTGATCAAATGGGTGAAGTCGAGGCAGAGAAACTTTTCAAACCTATAACATCAGAGTTAAAGGAACTTACAGCCCCAAAAGCACCGTTGAGAAGATTACCAAAGAAAAAGCAACCTGTTCCAGATTATGGAATAGCTATTGATGATGAAGTGCCTGATTATGGATTGGAAGATCTATTTGGTGATCAAGTTCTACCACAAAATGACAAACAATTGGTTCCAAAACCTCCAAGTTATGAAGATGTCCTTAAGGATTTAGGATCAGGTGAAAAACAAATGTATGAACCTGAAGATCTTCCACCTGAATACGAAGAAGAAGAAGGACCTGATTATAACATTCTCGAGGAGGATGCAATTAACCAAGCTTTAGATAAATTGAATATTCCGAACTACAATGATGTTGAATTACGTCTAACAGAAAAGGATATGGATAATAAAAAGAGTAAAGCTTATCTGAACAAAATCTTGAAAAATGCTAAAGATCGACGTTTGAAACTAAATGGTTATTTGAGTGATATCACTAAAAAATTAAATAGTGGTTCAATCACTGAAGCTGAGGCTCAATATCGAAGAAAAATTATTCAAGATACAAGAAAGGTTCTTACTGATTATATCGATTACAACAATCAAAAATTAAAAAATATTAAAGGATCTCGTTTGAAAAAAAAAATAAAAAGAGGTGGACAAGTCCAGTTTTTCAATAATCCGACAGAAATGATTAAAAAACTTGAACTGATTATCGGATCGATGATTGCCGGAAATAATAGCATAGAGCTAAGAAACACAGGTGTCGCAATTCTCGATATCTTATTCAAAAACTCTATTTTGAACAGGTTGCAATACAACAAAATATACAAAAACTATTTTATGTAAACTAATCATATAATGGATAGACAACTTATCTTATCATCCCATTCAGTCAGAGACAAGAATGGTAATAAACCGAGTGATTACATAATCAAATACATCAATCCGATAATTCTCGATCCAAATCGACAATATGAAATCGGCCTCGACCGAATCATTTCGATGTCATTTACTTGGTTTAATGTGACTAAAGAACTCAATAATCAGAAAATAAGATATTCGTCTGATAGTGGTACTAATTGGACGGAAATTATATTTAACCCTGGAGTCTGGAATTACGTTGATTTTGACAATTTAATCAAAGAACGAACAAAAACAGGGACCTCATCCAACCCCCAATATCCTATCACACTCGAGTTTGACGACACGATATTTAGGACAATAATAACACTGGCCTCAAATTACAGATTAGATCTTACTGTATCCGATTTCAATGATTTAATTGGTTTCAAAAAAGGCATTCTAACAGGTAGTGAAAATGTTGGTGATGACATACCGAATTTGAGTCAAGACAGAGAAATTCTCAATATTCATAGTGACCTCATATCCGAAAGTCTAGTTGATGGTGATGAAACGGATATTATATATAGTTTCAGTACCTCGACTCTCACCCCGAGTTATAGTTTCACACAAGAGCCAAGACGAGTACAGTTCAATCCTGTCAATAAAAATACGATTAATAAAATTCGGATTTATATCACCGACGGTAAACGAAGAATCATAGATCTTAATCATAGTGACACTTCATTCAGTTTGATTTTAAGAGAGAAGAGAGATTAATCTAACTAATAGTTATATATGTCGTCGTATGAATACAAGCGTATTTATCATCCAAAACTTGGACGATTTGTTTATCAACATAAAGGGTCTGGGATTATTGTTGATAACATTTTCAAACCGGTTGGAAGGGTGTTAAGTAAAGTTCCAGAAATGGTTTTAAAACCTTTTGCCAAAAAAGCGCTTGAATCTGGTATTTCACATGCTGGAGACAAACTGGGAAAAAAAGCAGCTGAAAAAAGCGGAGAGATTATTATGAGACAATTACACGGTTCAACTAAACAATCAATGAAACCAACCAAACCTACTAAACCAAAACAAGAAGATTACAACTTAATTCTGAATAGACTTATATCTGGTACTGGATTAAGACGATAAAATGTTATTAAAAAGTGAATTTTATCCAATTATAAATAGACTAGCAAGTGGGAAATGGTTTATATAAAAAGTGAATTTTATCTAAACTATCAATATATAATGAGTTTCAGAACAAGTGATAATTTACAAAGATATGAATACGTTCGTTTCCATTTGGACAATGTCATTGAGCAACCTGCTAACAATCAATCACAGAAAAAGACGGGTTACAGATTCACAATCAACGATAGGTCGACTATGTTCGATTTTTTTAATGGGTATTTTGAAGTAACCAAAGAGCTTCAAAAAAAGGCAGATGGTACTGGATATGCTGCAGCAGATCGCATCACCATGATAAACGGATCTCACAGTCTAATCAGACATATGGTTATTAAATCGTCTGGTAAAATAGTATACGAGAGTGATAATTTACATAGAATTACGAATGTCAAAAATCTCCTCGAATACAGCGATGATTATAGTAGATCCGTTGGAAAGAATTCGTTCTGGTATCTAGATACTGATGGAACTACAGCAGATACAAACACAGGTTTCGAGGCCCGTCGTATTTTAACCCAAGCAGCACAAAACAACGGTGGTGGGGGAGCTAAATCGATTAACGAGATGATTCCGTTAAACAGATACAGCTTTTTCCAAGAATTAGAAAGAAAAATGTTGCCCCCAATGCAGCTCACATTTGAACTAACCCTGAACGACGATGATGAATTGATTCACAAAGCAGCAGCAGCAGACGCTGGTCGTGTTGTAGTAAAGAGATTGTATCTTTGGCTACCAAGACTAATCCCAAAAGACAGCATGTATAGTAATTTCGTTTCAGAGTTTCTTAAGCCAACAACCTGGACATATATGCGAGATCTCTACAATCAGTCGGCAAATACCAGAGCTATTCAGAATATGTTTCAAATCAGTCCAGCTATTGATAACGTTAAACATGTTTTTATTTATCTCCAGCGAACAGACGGACCGAATGATGTTGAAGCAGAGAGGAGTCCGTATTTGTTCGATACTTTTAAGTTGAATGCTGCCGACGCTAATAGCTCTCTCTCGAGTTGTCGTTTAGAATACGGGAATAACGTTTTTTACCCAGAGCTGGAATATGATAGTGACTCTAAAATACGGATATTTAATGATCTCATGTCATATGCATTTCGTAAGAACGATTACAATTCAGGAACACAGCTTAATGTATCCAATTTCACTAGTTTGTATGGATTATCGTATTTCGATTTGTCATATCAGAAAGAGGTAGTGACTAGAGATCCTAAACAGTTGATTCTCCATTATCGTCTCAATGTAGCCCCTACAGCAAACGTCCGAGCTCATAGCATCGTATTTTACGAGAGTGAGGTTGTAGTAAAGACAGTTGGAAACGAATTGATGATAGTTTAAATAAATAAGTTTTACATCAATGAAAATTTAAATGAATATGTTTTTTAAAAGAGAATTTATCTAACATATATTATATGACACAACTATACGAAATTAAAGTTAGTTTATCACCAAACCAGAAAAAGAATCTTAGTAACGCGTATCATAAAAGAGAAACAATAGTTCTAAGGCTCACGAAGGACTCTCTATCTGGGAATGACACTCTATACGTACCTCAGAATATAGTTAAGCGATTGGATAAAAATAGAAAATTGAAAAAGGGAATGGATATTAAACTTTCTAAAACAAACATTCGAAAGCAATTAGGTGGATCTCTTCTGTCTACGGTTCTGGCGCTTGGAAGAACTTTTGGTCCAACGATTGCTAAGACTCTTGGATTGTCGGCTTTAGCTGGAGCAGCTAGTGAAGGAGCATCTCAGATTGTTAAGAAGATATCCGGAAAAGGTGTTCAAACCGGTGGGTTCCTCATACCACAAAATAAAATCGATCAGTTGATAACATATAAACATCTTTTGACAACCAAACAAAAGAAGGATATATTAAATGCTCTACAAACAGGTTCTGGTGTTCATATAAAACCAACAAAAGTACAAACAGGTGGGTTCTTAGGTACTCTTCTCGCATCAATTGGAGTCCCTTTAGCTATTGAGGCAATAAAGAAGATGACTGGTAAAGGTGCCCCTCAGATGGGACAGCCTAAACAAAGACCACCCAGATCTATACCAAAACCAACTACTGTTAACAATCAAGATGGTGGTTTGTTAGTCCCAATGTATAGAACTCCACCTTTTTATGGAAATTGGCCTGATCAAACATTAGGTATGGGAATTTTAAAAAAAAGCTCCAAAAAAAAAAGCTCAGAAAAAGGGCAACGGTCTACTATTAGGCAAGAACTCACCCTTCAAAAACGTCCCACTGTTAAACATTTTGTTGTAAAACCAAAATTCCATAAGAATGTCCCATTAAGCAATTATGATTTAATAAAATGGTGTAAATATCTGAATATCCCAATTAATGATGTATTGTCAAGAGATGAAAATGTTCCTCACGATCATAGACAGGCTCTATTCATTTACAATCTTGAACCGAGTTATATGTCAGGGAGTCATTGGGTAGCTACTTATGTTAAGGACAAAGTCATCAATTACTTTGATAGCTTTGGTTTGCCTCCCTTCCAAGAAATTGTCAATCATGCGAGAAAAAGAATTTAACATTGCCTCATCAGAACAATCAAATACAAAATTTACTAACGACAACATGCGGTTACTTCTGTTTATACTTTTTGAATGAAATGAACAAAGGGATATCATATTTTGATCTGTTGGAAGTTTTCGACATATATAATACAAAGAAGAATGAGAGGTTTCTAGAACAGTATTTCAAAAATATCTAACTCATACATATATGAGATCATATTGCATGAAACAAAAAAAGGTCACAGAATGTGTTCCAGGGAGTGAAAGATATGTGAGAGCCAAAAATAACAGACTTATGATGAAATGTATTTGTGGTGAATGTGGTATTACGAAAACCAAATTTATCAAAAGCCAAAAAGGAGGTGAAAATCCATTAGGTAAAGCTTTCGAGGCAGCCAAAATAGCCGAACAAATAACTCGCAAAGTAATTCCATCAACCAACCATGTATTTGACCGATATTGGTCTGGTGATATCTTAAAAGGTGCTTTCACAGGACCAACAGGTATAACAAGCAAGAAATTCTGGACTAAACCAAAGAAGGGTACTGTCATGCGTTTGGTGAAAAATCCAAAAACTGGTAAATATGAGAACGTATATATTGAACCTTAATCTAATCTAATCATATTATATATGGTCAACAGTTATTGCGTGAAACAAAAAAAGGTCACTCTATGTGTACCAGGTAGTGAAAGATATGTAAAAGTCAAAAACGGGAGGCTAATGCTTAAATGTATTTGTGCTGAATGTGGTATTACTAAGACGAAATTCGTTAAACAGGCGGGAAACGGGTTGGCCCGTCGAAAGGGGCGGGCGTACTAGATACAGTAGCATCAACTGGTGCTGATTTATTGATTCACCATGGTATCCCTTGGCTCGGAAAAAAAGCAGTTGAAATGGGAAGATATTATGGTTCAGAAGCCTTGAGAAACCCAAAACTGCAGAAAAAGGCTATCGATTATGCTCTGGATAAGTTGAATCCAATGATTCAGAATGTTGGAAGTCAAGCTCTTGATCAATTGTCAACCAAAATCAGACCAAATAGAAAGTATAAAACCGACAGAAAGGATCTTGATGGTGGAAGTTTAGATATCCATAAAGCCATTGGAAGGCTACCCAAACCAAAATCAGGCTGGACTTTACCTGGTCATAAATACACTGGGCCTTACAACGATCTTGAAAACCAAGTAAAATATAATCCAGTTACTGGTGAGATATTGGAAATCTATGATAAACCAACTGGTAAAACGGATGCAATAGCAATGCAGCACGACGTCGATTATTCGGTTTGTAAGGATGACAAAAAATGCAAGAATAAAGCTGATAGAAAAATGGTTAAGGCTCTAGACAGTGTGCCTTACAATGAAAGACAATGGGGACATTGGCTGGCTAGAAATATGATTAACACGAAGCAGAAACTAGGTCTCGGTGTAAAACAAAGGAAGACAAAAAACGGGAAAGGCCGTCGAGTGAAGAAAACTGGCAAGAAAAATTAGCTGATGAGCTTCATAAGCCCATAAAGCGTAACTTTACTCGACGGCGTGTAATTGTAAACGGCATTGACGAGATATGGTGTTCAGATCTTATTGAGATGCAAAAGTTCAGTCGATGGAACGCTGGCTACAGATATCTTGTTATGGTTTTAGACGTGTTTAGTAAATACGGTTGGATCGTCCCATTAAAAGATAAAAAGGGTGAAACAGTAACTGAAGCATTGAACACAATATTCAAAGAGGGGCGTAAACCACAATATCTTTGGACAGACAAAGGGAAAGAGTATTATAACAAACATGTTAAGGAACTACTTGATAAGAATAAAATAACCTTGTACTCAACTGAGAATGAGGAAAAGTCGTCAGTTTGTGAAAGATGGAACAGAACAATTAAAACCAAGATGTGGAAGCAGTTTACTGTTCAAGGTAATACACAGTATTTAGACATGCTACCCAAATTAGTGAAAGAATACAATAATACAAAACATTCAAGCATAAAGATGACGCCTACAGAAGCAAGTAAAAAGAAGAATGAGTCGACTGTTTACTTTAATCTATACGGTGATATGGAAACATCAAAACAGAAACCGAAATTTAAAGTTGGTGATAAGGTCAGAATAAGTAAGTATAAACGAAATGTGTTTGATAAGGGCTATACACCAAATTGGTCTGAGGAAGTTTTTATAGTTGATAAAATCCAATCCACTGTTCCTGTCACTTACAGACTGAAGGATCTCAGAGGTGAAGACATTCAAGGGAGTTTTTATGAACCTGAATTATTAAGAGCAAAACAGGAGGTATTCAGAATTGATAAAGTCATTCGGAGGGATTATAAGAAGAAACAGGCTTTAGTTAAGTGGATGGGATATAGTGATGAATTTAACAGTTGGATACCGTTCAAGGACTTGAAGGATATATAAAAGCAGTTTAAAGAGAATTATCTAACATATATTATATCAATCGATACAGTATATGCTGTTATTGCTGCTAATGGTAGCCAAAAAGATAATTGTTTCTGGCTATCTTATTTAAACAGAAAATAATATATAGATTATATATATGGAAATTTTCACTTATGAAGGACAAAAACTGAATATTATCAAAAAGGATGATGATGTATGGTTCCGTGCTAAAACTGTTTCAAGCATTTTGGGATATTCAAACAAACGAAAAGCTATTATAAAACATGTTGATGAAGAAGACAAATGTTCACTTAACGAGCTTAAAAATAGGGGTCCCAAATTGGGACCCCTAAAATGGAACGCCGGAAACACGATTTATATAAATGAATCCGGACTGTACAGCCTTATCTTGAGATCAGATATGGATAAAGCCAAAGAATTCAAACGTTGGATTACTAAAGAGGTTTTACCATCAATCAGAAAAACCGGTAAGTATGAATTCAACAACAGGCCATACAAAATGCTGACATTCAATATCAACACAGAATATGATTTACATAAAAAGGTAGTCAACTTTATTAGAAACAATTATCCTAAAGCAATCCTACTCCCAACATTAGGTGAAAACCAAATTAATGGTAACATGAGAATAAAATCATACAACATGGGTTATCAGAAGGGAGCTTGTGATCTATTCATTGGAAATATGCATTTGAAGTACTCAGGTTTTGCAATCGAATTTAAAACACCAACTGGTTATGGAAAGCTTTCAGAAGAACAGGAGATGATGCTACAAGAGTACGAAAACAACAATTACAAAATATTAGTCAGCAACGATTATGATGAAATCATTAAAGAAATCATACTTTATTTCCAGGGTGTAAGAATCAAATGCAGACATTGTTCCAGAAAATTCAAGTCAACAGAAACATTATGCAAACATTTGAAATTCATACACAAACACTTATAAAGAGAAAAATAATATATAGATTATATATATGGAGAATCAAAAAATTAAGAGAGGTCCTGGAAGACCAAAAAAGTATTCAACTGAAGAAGAGAGGAAGGAGGCTATAAAACAACAAAAATCGAAGTACATGCTAAATAAGGAATGGTATTGTGACGTTTGTAAAAATGGACTAAATTATACTCTAGCTGGCAAGCATTGTCATTTGAAGACGATAAAGCACCGAAAAAATAGCATTGCTTCAATATCATGGAGAAAAATAATTGACATAATACACAAAAAATAAATTCTTTCAATATAGTTCAAAGGATCCAATCACGGATCATTTGAATTCTCGACCATATATAAAACGCAGCAAAAACTACTTAAAAGAATATCAATACTATAGTATATATATATGGAAATAAAAGAATATAATTATATAGAAATGAACAAAGCTAGTTTGAAGAAACTTAGCAAATCGGAACTTATCAAATTGCTTCTGAAGCAGGAGAAGAAGAAGCCTGAAATCATAGTGGTTGACGATACCAAGCCAGTTCCAGCATCAAGAACATACAAACCAAGACCACCAGTTCCAACACCTCGCTAGAGTGTTAAGCAGATGGCTAAAGAATATGAAGAAAACATTATTCTTCCACCTCCAGAATTCAGGGATGATTACAAACCGGTTCCAGCACCAAGAACCAAAAAACCAATGGATAAACCGGTTCCAGCACAAAGAACCAAAATAGAACAAACAGACAAAGCTTTAAAAGGTTACACTAAGTCTTATGAAATCAGCATCAAAAACAATAAGGACCCTTTAGCCCAAATGCAAAACACAAGAAAGGCTACAGAACATCGTGTAATAACTTTGTTGAATGAAATGAAAGGCTTGAAATACGTTGAAACATTGAAAGTCACTTTCGAAAAAATATCAGCTGATGAAATAGTTGAAAAGTCAGCATATTTCAATAGTACACCTCAAACAATAATCAACCAAATGGAAATCGCTGATTCATTACAATCATCAAAACAACAGATACTGAATAAGATAGCTCAATGGATATCAGAAGGATCAGGATGGACCATCCAATCTGTTGATAGCCATTACCTCAACATTGTCAAATACAAGCCATTGAAAGGATCCTCATATATCCAACTGCCTTACGAACTGCGAAACAGCTCTAAAGGCTTAATAAACATGAAAAATGAGGATAATGAATGTTTCAGATGGTGTCATATCCGACACTTAAACCCACAAGAGAAATATCCTCAGAGGATTAAAAAATCTGATAAATTATATGTTAAAAATCTAGATTACTCAGGTGTTGAATTTCCAGTCAATGTCAAACATTACAACAAAATTGAGAAGCAAAACAGTATCAATATAAACATATTCGGATATGAAGACAAACAACCGTACCCCATATATGTTTCTAAAGAAAAGTATGAAGATCATATGGAACTACTTCTGGTAACTAAAGATGAAAACAAGCATTATGTTCTCATAAAGGATTTCAACAAGTTCATGTATAATCAAACAAAACACAAAGAGAGGAAACACTTTTGTATGTACTGCCTGCAATGTTTCAGTTCTGAAAGAGTATTAAACAATCATAAAGATATTTGCATACAAGTGAATGGTGAACAAGCAATAAAAATGCCTGACAAAGACAATAACATACTGAAATTCAATAATTTTCATAAGCAGCAGCCTGTGCCATTTGTCATCTATGCTGATTTTGAGGCTATAACAGAGAAGATTCATGGATGTCAACAGAATAATGAGTCATCATATACTGAAGCTTACCAAAGGCATACAGACTGTGGATATGGTTATAAAGTGGTTTGTTGTTATGATGACAAATATACAAAACCAATACAAATATATAGAGGAGAAAAGGCTGTGTACAAATTCATGGAAAATATGTTAGAAGAAGTAAAATACTGTAAAAAAGTAATGAAAACATTCTTTAACAAACCATTAAAAATGACGAAAGAGGATGAAGAGAAATTTGAAAAAGCAAAAGAATGCCACATCTGTGATAAAAAATACACAGAAAAAGACATACGCGTCAGAGATCATTGTCATATAACTGGTAAATATAGAGGCTCTGCTCACCAAGAATGCAATCTGAAACTCAGAATAAATCCACAAGAAATTAAAATTCCTGTTATATTCCACAATTTAAGAGGTTATGACAACCATTTTATAATGCAAGAAATTGGAGCTATTGTTAAGAATAATACAGACACCAAAAACGGAAAAGAGATTAAAATGGACATAAATGCCATACCGAACAATATGGAAAAATATATGGCGTTCATGCTTGGTAACCATCTGACATTCATTGACAGTTTCCAGTTTATGAGTTCAAGTTTGGATAAATTAGTCAGCAACTTACCAGCAGAAGCTTTAAAATATACAAACAAAAGATTCCAAAAAGAAAAATTCAAGCTTATGACGCGAAAAGGTGTTTATCCGTATGATTACATGGACAGTTTTGAGAAATTCAATAAAACAGAATTACCAACAAAAGAAGAATTTTACAGCATATTGAGTGATGAACACATAACAGATGAAGATTATCAACATGCTAAAAATGTTTGGAACACTTTCAAATTACAATCAATGGGTGAATACCATAATCTATATCTTAAGTCTGATATCCTTTTATTAGCTGATGTATTCGAAAACTTCCGTAAGACCTGTCTTCAGTATTACAAACTTGACCCCTGTCACTACTTCACATCTCCTGGTTTGTCATGGGATGCTATGTTAAAGATGACCAATATCAAATTGGAACTAATGACAGACATAGACATGTTTCAATTCATTGAAAAAGGTATGCGTGGTGGTATATCTTATATAGCCAATCGATATGGAAAAGCAAACAACAAGTACATGAAAGAATATGATGAGAAGGCGCCCTCAAAGTATATTATGTACCTTGATGCTAATAACTTATACGGTTGGGCTATGAGCCAATATCTCCCTACTGGTGGTTTCAAATGGATGACAGAAAAGCAGATTAATAAAATCAATTTAGCTCAGTATAATGAAGACAGTAATAAAGGGTTAATACTAGAAGTTGATCTAGAATACCCCAAAGAGTTGCATGATCTTCATAACGACTACCCTCTAGGACCGGAAAAGGTTAAAGTAACTGATGACATGTTGTCTGAATATTGTAAGAACATACAGAAAAAGTTCAACATATCGACAGGACTAGTACACAAACTGATTCCTACATTAAGCAACAAAGAAAAATATGTCTTACACTACAGAAACCTACAGCTGTATCTTGATCTTGGATTGAAAGTAAAGAAAGTGCATAGAGTATTAGAATTCAATCAGTCACCTTGGCTCAAACAATACATTGACTTCAATACACAAAAACGTACTCAAGCGAAAAATTCATTCGAAAAAGATTTCTTCAAGCTAATGAATAACTCAGTGTTTGGAAAGACAATGGAGAACATAAGAAAACGTGTCGATGTCAGACTTATTACAGATGAGAAGAAACTATTGAAGATGGCTTCTAAACCAACTTATGTAAGTAGTAAGATATTCAATGAAAACCTTGTAGCTGTTCATAAGATTAAAGAAACACTAACCCTAAACAGGCCGGCTTATGTGGGTATGTGTATCCTAGATCTTAGTAAGGTTTTGATGTATGATTTTCATTATAACTACATAAAAGAAAAGTATGGACGCAAAGCCAAGCTGCTCTTCACTGACACAGACAGTCTGACATATGAGATCGAAGCTGAAGATGTGTACCGAGACTTTTGGAATGACAAAGATAAATTCGATAACAGCGACTATCCAGAAAACTCTCAGTATTTCGATAAGACAAACAAGAAAGTAATCGGTAAATTCAAAGATGAAGCAGCTGGAATACCAATAACTAAATTCGTCGGTTTGCGATCAAAAATGTACAGTTACATAAAAGACAACCATAAAGTAGGAAAAACAGCCAAGGGAATCAAGAAGAACATAATAAAGAACAATATCAAACATGAAGATTATAAAAATGTATTAAACAGCAACAAGCAAATACATCATACCATGAAAACAATCAGAAGTATCAATCATCAACTCGGAAGCTATGAGCTCAATAAAGTGTCACTCAGCTGTTTCGATGATAAACGATATATAGCAAACGATGGAATCAATAGTTTCGCTTACGGACATTATGCAATCAAAAACTAAAATGCAGAAACTTCTGATAAATTTATCTGAAAAAATAATATATGGGTACGTTTTTGATTGGTAGATAGAGATCGTACGGTCGTCTCATGACATTGACACAATAGCTATTAGTAATGACGTCACGCCACAGCTGTGGCGTTTTGTGGCTTAATTGACTGTCTGCTTTTCCGAGAATTTCAAGACTTCCTGTTGTATGAAGTCACGCGATGTAAAAATGCGTTCGTTTCCATATGAAATAAAAACATATAGATTTCTTTTGAATTGTTGCCATCAGATGGAAAGTAGATATATAGTTGGGTTTGGTAACAGAGCATTTTTCAAAATGCTCTGGTACCCCCAACTATATAACTACTCAAATCCCTCGGGGCTATCAGAAAAAAAGTTTATTGTGTAGAAAGTCTGCGATTTTTTCGATAAGGTGGGAATTTCAGTTTTAAGAGGGGTGGGGTGGGTCCCTCAAAAAAGTGCTGGTTTTGGTGCAACGGCCCCAGCACAAAAGCACCCCAGATCCCGTTGCGGCACCAAAAAAACATTCCATTTAGCACTATTTCTATCGAATTTGGTGATACTAAAAAATGCTGCACTTTTTCAGGGCTTGAATTAGCCCCCAAGCGCAGAAAAAAGCTAATTGGTGCTCTCAGCTGCATGCACAAAGGTCACAAATGCATTCAATCCCTCTGGGACCATCCGAAAAAAAAATTCCTTTTGTGCAAAAGCACAAAGAAGGCGCGATATGTGCGATCCTTAGGGAAAAATCCCCATTTTTGGCCTTCCCAGAGGCTAAAAAAGGTGTTATTAACTGCACAAGGCTGCGCAAGGCTGCGAACTGGCCTAATAATAACGCAAATCCCTTGGGGCTATCAGAAAAAAAAAGTTTATTGTGTAGGAAAGCGCCATATGTGCGAGCCTTAGGGAAAAAACCCCATTTTTGGCCTTCCCAGAGGCTAAAAAAGGTGTTGTTACCTGCGCAAGGCTGCGCAAGGGTGCGCACTGGCCTAATAATAACGCAAATCCCTTGGGGCTATCAGAAAAAAAAAGTTTATTGAGTAGAAAAGCGCGATATGTGCGAGCCATAGGGAAAAAAACCCATTTTTGGCCTTCCCACAGGCTAAAAAAGGTGTTGTTAACTGCACAAGGCTGCGCAAGGCTGCGAACTGGCCAAATAATAACGCAAATCCCTTGGGGCTATCAGAAAAAAAAAGTTTATTGTGTAGGAAAGCGCCATATGTGCGAGCCTTAGGGAAAAAACCCCATTTTTGGCCTTCCCAGAGGCTAAAAAAGGTGTTGTTAACTGCGCAAGGCTGCGCAAGGCTGCGCACTGGCCTAATAATAACGCAAATCCCTTGGGGCTATCAGAAAAAAAAGTTTATTGTGTAGAAAAGCGCGATATGTGCGAGCCTTAGGGAAAAAAACCCCATTTTTGGCCTTCCCAGAGGATAAAAAAGGCGTTGTTAACAGCGCAAGGCTGCGCAAGGCTGCGCACTGGCCTAATAATAACGCAAATCCCTTGGGGCTATCAGAAAAAAACGTTTACTGTGTAGAAAAGCGCGATATGTGCGAGCCTTAGGGAAAAAACCGAATTTTTGGCCTTCCCAGAGGCTAAAAAAGGTGTTGTTACCTGCGCAAGGCTGCGCAAGGCTGCGCACTGGCCTAATAATAACGCAAATCCCTTGGGGCTATCAGAAAAAAAAAGTTTATTGTGTAGAAAAGCGCGATATGTGCGAGCCTTAGGGAAAAAAGCCCATTTTTGGCCTTCCCAGAGGCTAAAAAAGGTGTTGTTAACTGCGCAAGGCTGCGCAAGGCTGCGCACTGGAGTATAATGCAAATCCCTCGGGGATATCAGAAAAAAAAGTTTATTGTGTAGAAAGTCTGCGATTTTTTCGATAAAGTGGGAATTTCAGTTTTGAGAGGGGTGGGGTGGGTCCCTCAAAAAAGTGCTGGTTTTGGTGCAACGGCCCCAGCACAAAAGCACCCCAGATCCCGTTGCGGCACCAAAAAACATTCCAATTGGCACTATTTTTATCGAATTTAGCGATACTAAAAAGTGCTGCACTTTTTCAGGGCTTGAATTAGCCCCAAAAAGCAGAAAAAAGCTAATTGGCGCTCTCAGCTGCATGCACAAAGGTCCCAAATGCATTCAATCCCTCTTGGAATATCCGAAAAAGATTCCTTTTGTGCAAAAGCAAAAAGAAGGCGCGATATGTGCCATCCTTAGGGAAAAAAACGCATTTTTGGCCTTCCCAGAGGCTAAAAAAGGTGTTGTTAACTGCGCAAGGCTGCGCACTGGACTAAAAATAACGCAAATCCCTTGGGGCTATCAGAAAAAAAAGTTTATTGTGTAGAAAAGCGCGATATGTGCGAGCCTTAGGGGAAAAACCCCATTTTTGACCTTCCCAGAGGCTAAAAAAGGTGTTGTTGACTGCGCAAGGCTGCGCAAGGCTGCGCTCCGGCCTAATAATAACGCAAATCCCATGGGGCTATCAGAAAAAAAAGGTTTATTTTGTAGAAAAGCGCGATATGTGCGATCCTTAGGGAAAAAACCCCATTTTTGGCCTTCCCAGAGGCTAAAAAAGGTGTTGTTAACTGCGCAAGGCTGCGCACTGGCCTAATAATAACGCAAATCCCTTGGGGCTATCAGAAAAAAACGTTTACTGTGTAGAAAAGCGCGATATGTGCGAGCCTTAGGGAAAAAACCCCATTTTTGGCCTTCCCAGAGGCTAAAATAGGTGTTGTTAACTGCGCAAGGCTGCGCAAGGCTGCGCACTGGCCTAATAATAACGCAAATCCCTTGGGGCTATCAGAAAAAAAAAGTTTATTGTGTAGAAAAGCGCGATATGTGCGAGCCTTAGGGAAAAATCCCCATTTTTGGCCTTCCCAGAGGCTAAAAAAGGTGTTGTTAATTGCGCAAGGCTGTGCAAGGCTGCGAACTGCCCTAATAATAACGCAAATCCCTTGGGGCTATCAGAAAAAAAAAGTTTATTGTGTAGGAAAGCGCCATATGTGCGAGCCTTAGGGAAAAAACCCCATTTTTGGCCTTCCCAGAGGCTAAAAAAGGTGTTGTTAACTGCGCAAGGCTGCGCAAGGCTGCGCACTGGCCTAATAATAACGCAAATCCCTTGGGGCTATCAGAAAAAAAAGTTTATTGTGTAGAAAAGCGCGATATGTGCGAGCCTTAGGGAAAAAAACCCCATTTTTGGCCTTCCCAGAGGATAAAAAAGGCGTTGTTAACAGCGCAAGGCTGCGCAAGGCTGCGCACTGGCCTAATAATAACGCAAATCCCTTGGGGCTATCAGAAAAAAACGTTTACTGTGTAGAAAAGCGCGATATGTGCGAGCCTTAGGGAAAAAACCCCATTTTTGGCCTTCCCAGAGGCTAAAAAAGGTGTTGTTACCTGCGCAAGGCTGCGCAAGGCTCCGCACTGGCCTAATAATAACGCAAATCCCTTGGGGCTATCAGAAAAAAAAAGTTTATTGTGTAGAAAAGCGCGATATGTGCGAGCATTAGGGAAAAAAGCCCATTTTTGGCCTTCCCAGAGGCTAAAAAAGGTGTTGTTAACTGCGCAAGGCTGCGCAAGGCTGCGCACTGGCCCAATAATAATGCAAATCCCTCGGGGATATCAGAAAAAAAAGTTTATTGTGTAGAAAGTCTGCGATTTTTTCGATAAGGTGGGAATTTCAGTTTTGAGAGGGGTGGGGTGGGTCCCTCAAAAAAGTGCTGGTTTTGGTGCAACGGCCCCAGCACAAAAGCACCCCAGATCCCGTTGTGGCACCAAAAAACATTCCATTTGGCACTATTTTTATCGAATTTAGCGATACTAAAAAGTGCTGCACTTTTTCAGGGCTTGAATTAGCCCCAAAAAGCAGAAAAAAGCTAATTGGCGCTCTCAGCTGCATGCACAAAGGTCCCAAATGCATTCAATCCCTCTTGGAATATCCGAAAAAAATTCCTTTTCTGCAAAAGCAAAAAGAAGGCGCGATATGTGCGATCCTTAGGGAAAAAACCCCATTTTTGGCCTTCCCAGAGGCTAAAAAAGGTGTTGTTAACTGCGCAAGGCTGCGCACTGGACTAAAAAAAACGCAAATCCCTTGGGGCTATCAGAAAAAAAAGTTTATTGTGTAGAAAAGCGCGATATGTGCGAGCCTTAGGAGAAAAACCCCATTTTTGACCTTTCCAGAGGCTAAAAAAGGTGTTGTTAACTGCGCAAGGCTGCGCAAGGCTGCGCTCCGGCCTAATAATAACGCAAATCCCCTGGGGCTATCAGAAAAAAAAGGTTTATTTTGTAGAAAAGCGCGATATGTGCGATCCTTAGGGAAAAAACCCCATTTTTGGCCTTCCCAGAGGCTAAAAAAGGTGTTGTTAATTGCGCAAGGCTGTGCAAGGCTGCGCACTGGCCCAATAATAATGCAAATCCCTCGGGGCTATCAGAAAAAAAAAAGTTTACTGTGTAGAAAGTCTGCGATTTTTTTCGATAAGGTGGGAATTTCAGTTTTGAGAGGGGTGGGGTGGGTCCCTCAAAAAAGTGCTGGTTTTGGTGCAACGGCCCCAGCACAAAAGCACCCCAGATCCCGTTGTGGCACCAAAAAACATTCCATTTGGCACTATTTTTATCGAATTTAGCGATACTAAAAAGTGCTGCACTTTTTCTGGGCTTGATTTAGCCCCAAAAAGCAGAAAAAAGCTAATTGGCGCTCTCAGCTGCATGCACAAAGGTCCCAAATGCATTCAATCCCTCTGGGACCATCCGAAAAAAATTCCTTTTGTGCAAAAGCAAAAAGAAGGCGCGATATGTGCGATCCTTAGGGAAAAAACCCCATTTTTGGCCTTCCCAGAGGCTATAAAAGGTGTTGTTAACTGAGCAAGGCTGCGCAAGGCTGCGCACAGGCCTAATAATAACGCAAATCCCTTGAGGCTATCAGAAAAAAGTTTATTGTGTAGACAAAGCGCGATATGTGCAAGCCTTAGGGAAAAAAAACCCATTTTTGGCCTTCCCAGAGGCTAAAAAAGGTGTTGTTAACTGCGCAAGGCTGCGCAATACTGCGCAATGCTGCGCAAGGCTGCGCACTGGCCTAATAATAACGCAAATCCTTTGGGGCTATCAGAAAAAAAAGTTAATTGTGTAGAAAAGCGCGATATGTGCGATCCTAAGGGAAAAACCCCATTTTTGGCCTTCCCAGAGGCTAAAAAAGGTGTTGTTAACTGCGCAAGGCTGCACAAGGCTGCGCACTGGCCTAATAATAACGCAAATCCCTTGGGGTTATCAGAAAAAAAAGTTTATTGTGTAGAAAAGCGCGATATGTGCGATAATTGGGGAAAAAGCCCCATTTTTGGTCTTCCCAGAGGCTAAAAAAGGTGTTTTTAACTGCGCAAGGCTGTGCAAGGCTGCGCACTGGCCTAATAATAACGCAAATCCCTTGGGGCTATCAGAAAAAAAAGTTTATTGTGTAGAAAAGCGCGATATGTGCGATCCCTAGGAAAAAAACCCCATTTTTGGCCTTCCCAGAGGCTAAAAAAGGTGTTGTTAACTGCGCAAGGCTGCGCAAGGCTGTGCAGGCCTGCGCACTGGCCTAATAATAACGCAAACCCCTTGGGGCTATCAGAAAAAAAGTTTATTGTGGAGAAAAGCGCGATATGTGCGATCCTTAGGAAAAAAACCCCATTTTTGGCCTTCCCAGAGGCTAAAAAAGGTGTTGTTAACTGCGCAAGGCTGCGCAAGGCTGGGCAGGCCTGCGCACTGGCCTAATAATAACGCAAACCCCTTGGGGCTATCAGAAAAAAAGTTTATTTTTAGAAAAGCGCGATATGTGCGATCCTTGGGGAAAAAACCCTATTTTTGGCCTTCCCAGAGGCTAAAAAAGGTGTTGTTAACTGCGCAAGGCTGCGCACTGGCCTAAAAATAACGCAAATCCCTTTTGGCTATCAGAAAATCAAGTTTATTGTGTAGAAAAGCGCGATATGTGCGATCCTTAGGGAAAAAAAACCCATTTTTGGCCTTCCCAGAGGCTAAAAAAGGTGTTGTTAACAGCGCAAGGCTGCGCAAGGCTAAGCACTGGCCGAATAATAACACAAATCCCTTGGGGCTATCAGAAAAAAAGTTTATTGTGTAGAAAAGCGCGATATGTGAAATCCTTAGGAAAAAACCCCATTTTTGGCCTTGCCAGAGGCTAAAAAAGGTTTTGTTAACTGCGCAAGGCTGCGCAAGTCTGCGCACTGGTCTAATAATAACACAAATCCCTTGGGGCTATCAGAAAAAAAAAGTTTATTGTGTAGAAAAGCGCGATATGTGCGAACCTTAGGAAAAAAACCCCATTTTTGGCCTTCCCAGAGGCTAAAAAAGGTGTTGTTAACTGCGCAAGGCTGCGCAAGGCTGCGCACTGGCCCAATAATAATGCAAATCCCTCGGGGCTATCAGAAAAAAAAGTTTATTGTTTATTTTTTCGATAAGGTGGGAATTTCAGTTTTGAGAGGGGTGGGGTGGGTCCCTCAAAAAAGTGCTGGTTTTGGTGCAACGGCCCCAGCACAAAAGCACCCCAGATCCCGTTGTGGCACCAAAAAACATTCCATTTGGCACTATTTTTATCGAATTTAGCGATACTAAAAAGTGCTGCACTTTTTCTGGGCTTGAATTAGCCCCAAAAAGCAGAAAAAAGCTAATTGGCGCTCTCAGCTGCATGCACAAAGGTCCCAAATGCATTCAATCCCTCTGGGACCATCCGAAAAAAATTCCTTCTGTGCAAAAGCAAAAAGAAGGCGCGATATGTGCGATCCTTAGGGAAAAAACCCCATTTTTGGCCTTCCCAGAGGCTAAAAAAGGTGTTGTTAAGTGAGCAAGGCTGCGCAAGGCTGCGCACAGGCCTAATAATAACGCAAATCCCTTGAGGCTATCAGAAAAAAAGTTTATTGTGTAGACAAAGCGCGATATGTGCGAGCCTTAGGGAAAAAAAACCCATTTTTGGCCTTCCCAGAGGCTAAAAAAGGTGTTGTTAACTGTGCAAGGCTGCGCAAGGCTGCGCAATACTGCGCAATGCTGCGCAAAGCTGCGCACTGGCCTAATAATAACGCAAATTCCTTGGGGCTATCAGAAAATAAAGTTTATTGTGTAGAAAAGCGCGATATGTGCGATCCTTAGGGAAAAACCCCATTTTTGGCCTTCCGAGAGGCTAAAAAAGGTGTTGTTAACTGCGTAAGGCTGCGCAAGGCTGCGCACTGGCCTAATAATAACGCAAACCTCTTGGGGCTATCAGGAAAAAAAGTTTATTGTGTAGAAAAGCGCGATATGTGCGATCCTTATGGAAAAAACTCCATTTTTGGCCTTCCCAGAGGCTAAAAAAGGTGTTGTTAACTGCGCAAGGCTGCGCAAGGCTGCGCACTGACCTAAAAATAGCGCAAATCCCTTGGGGCTATCAGAAAATAAAGTTTATTGTGTAGAAAAGCGCGATATGTGCGATCATTAGGGAAAAAACCCCATTTTTGGGCTTCCCAGAGGCTAAAAAAGGTGTTGTTAATAGCGCAAGGCTGCGCAAGGCTGAGCACTGGCCGAATAATAACGCAAATCCCTTGGGGCTATCAGAAAAAAAAGTTTATTGTGTAGAAAAGCGCGATATGTGCGATCCTTAGGAAAAAACCCCATTTTTGGCCTTGCCAGAGGCTAAGAAAGGTGTTGTTAGCTGCGCAAGGCTGCGCAAGGCTGCGCACTGGCCTAATAATAACGCAAATCCCTTGGGGCTATCAGAAAAAAAAGTTTATTGTGTAGAAAAGCGCGATATGTGCGATCCTTAGGGGAAAAACCTCATTTTTGGCCTTCCCAGAGGCTAAAAAAGGTGTTGTTAACTGTGCAAGGCTGCGCAAGGCTGCGCACTGGCCTAATAATAACGCAAATCCCTTGGGGCTATCAGAAAAAAAAGTTTATTGTGTAGAAAAGCGCGATATGTGCGATCCTAAGGGAAAAAACCCCATTTTTGGCCTTCCCAAATGCTAAAAAAGGTGTTGTTAACTGCGCAAGGCTGCGCACTGGCCTAATGATAACGCAAATCCCTTGGGGCTATCAGAAAAAAAAAGTTTATTGTTTAGAAAAGCGCGATATGTGCGATCCTTAGGGAAAAACCCCCTTTTTTGGCCTTCCCAGAGGATAAAAAAGGTGTTGTTAACTGCGCAAGGCTGCGCAAGGCTGCGCACTGGCCTAATAATAACGCAAATCCCTTGGGGCTATCAGAAAAAAAGTTTATTGTGTAGAAAAGCGCGATATGTGCGATCCTTAGGGGAAAAACCCCATTTTTGGCCTTCCCAGAGGCTAAAAAAGGTGTTGTTAACTGCGCAAGGCTGCGCAAGGCTGCGCAGGCCTGCGCACTGGCCTAGTAATAACGCAAACCCCTTGGGGCTATCAGAAAAAAAGTTTATTGTGTAGAAAAGCGCGATATGTGCGATCCTTGGGGAAAAAACCCTATTTTTGGCCTTCCCAGAGGCTAAAAAAGGTGTTGTTAACTGCGGAAGGCTGCGCAAGGCTGCGCACTGGCCTAAAAATAACGCAAATCCCTTGGGGCTATCAGAAAATCAAGTTTATTGTGTAGAAAAGCGCGATATGTGCGATCCTTAGGGAAAAAAACCCCATTTTTGGCCTTCCCAGAGGCTAAAAAAGGTGTTGTTAACAGCGCAAGGCTGCGCAAGGCTAAGCACTGGCCGAATAATAACACAAATCCCTTGGGGCTATCAGAAAAAAAGTTTATGGTGTAGAAAAGCGGGATATGTGAAATCGTTAGGAAAAAACCCCATTTTTGGCCTTGCCAGAGACCAAAAAAGGTTTTGTTAACTGCGCAAGGCTGCGCAAGGCTGCGCACTGGCCTAATAATAACACAAATCCCTTGGGGCTTTCAGAAAAAAAAAGTTTATTGTGTAGAAAAGCGCGATATGTGCGAACCTTAGGGAAAAAACCCCATATTTGGCCTTCCCAGAGGCTAAAAAAGGTGTTGTTAACTGCGCAAGGCTGCGCAAGGCTGCGCACTCGCCCAATAGTAATGCAAATCCCACGGGGCTATCAGAAAAAAAAGTTTATTGTTTATTTTTTCGATAAGGTGGGAATTTCAGTTTTGAGAGGGGTGGGGTGGGTCCCTCAAAAAAGTGCTGGTTTTGGTGCAACGGCCCCAGGACAAAAGCACCCCAGATCCCGTTGTGGCACCAAAAAACATTCCATTTGGCACTATTTTTATCGAATTTAGCGATACTAAAAAGTGCTGCACTTTTTCTGGGCTTGAATTAGCCGCAAAAAGCAGAAAAAAGCTAATTGGCGCTCTCAGCTGCATGCACAAAGGTCCCAAATGCATTCAATCCCTCTGGGACCATCCGAAAAAAATTCCTTCTGTGCAAAAGCAAAAAGAAGGCGCGATATGTGCGATCCTTAGGGAAAAAAACCCATTTTTGGCCTTCCCAGAGGCTAAAAAAGGTGTTGTTAAGTGAGCAAGGCTGCGCAAGGCTGCGCACAGGCCTAATAATAACGCAAATCCCTTGAGGCTATCAGAAAAAAAGTTTATTGTGTAGACAAAGCGCGATATGTGCGAGCCTTAGGGAAAAAAAACCCATTTTTGGACTTCCCAGAGGCTATAAAAGGTGTTGTTAACTGCGCAAGGCTGCGCAAGGCTGCGCAATACTGCGCAATGCTGCGCAAAGCTGTGCACTGGCCTAATAATAACGCAAATTCCTTGGGGCTATCAGAAAATAAAGTTTATTGTGTAGAAAAGCGCGATATGTGCGATCCTTAGGGAAAAACCCCATTTTTGGCCTTCCGAGAGGCTAAAAAAGGTGTTGTTAACTGCGTAAGGCTGCGCAAGGCTGCGCACTGGCCTAATAATAACGGAAACCTCTTGGGGCTATCAGGAAAAAAAGTTTATTGTGTAGAAAAGCGCGATATGTGCGATCCTTATGGAAAAAACCCCATTTTTGGCCTTCCCAGAGGCTAAAAAAGGTGTTGTTAACTGCGCAAGGCTGCGCAAGGCTGCGCACTGACCTAAAAATAGCGCAAATCCCTTGGGGCTATCAGAAAATAAAGTTTATTGTGTAGAAAAGCGCGATATGTGCGATCATTAGGGAAAAAAACCCCATTTTTGGGCTTCCCAGAGGCTAAAAAAGGTGTTGGTAATACCGCAAGGCTGCGCAAGGCTGAGCACTGGCCGAATAATAACGCAAATCCCTTGGGGCTATCAGAAAAAAAGTTTATTGTGTAGAAAAGCGCGATATGTGCGATCCTTAGGAAAAAACCCCATTTTTGGCCTTGCCAGAGGCTAAGAAAGGTGTTGTTAGCTGCGCAAGGCTGCGCAAGGCTGCGCAAGGCTGCGCACTGGACTAATAATAACGCAAATCCCTTGGGGCTATCAGAAAAAAAAGTTTATTGTGTAGAAAAGCGCGATATGTGCGATCCTTAGGGGAAAAACCCCATTTTTGGCCTTCCCAGAGGCTAAAAAAGGTGTTGTTAACTGCGCAAGGCTGCGCAAGGCTGCGCACTGGCCTAATAATAACGCAAATCCCTTGGGGCTATCAGAAAAAAAAGTTTATTGTGTAGAAAAGCGCGATATGTGCGATCCTAAGGGAAAAAACCCCATTTTTGGCCTTCCCAAATGCTAAAAAAGGTGTTGTTAACTGCGCAAGGCTGAGCACTGGCCTAATGATAACTCAAATCCCTTGGGGCTATCAGAAAAAAAAGTTTATTGTTTAGAAAAGCGCGATATGTGCGATCCTTAGGGAAAAACCCCCTTTTTTGGCCTTCCCAGAGGATAAAAAAGGTGTTGTTAACTGCGCAAGGCTGCGCAAGGCTGCGCACTGGCCTAATAATAACGCAAATCCCTTGGGGCTATCAGAAAAAAAAGTTTATTGTGTAGAAAAGCGCGATATGTGCGATCCTTAGGGGAAAAACCCCATTTTTGGCCTTCCCAGAGGCTAAAAAAGGTGTTGTTAACTGCGCAAGGCTGCGCAAGGCTGCGCAGGCCTGCGCACTGGCCTAATAATAACGCAAACCCCTTGGGGCTATCAGAAAAAAAGTTTATTGTGTAGAAAAGCGCGATATGTGCGATCCTTAGGGAAAAAAACCCCATTTTTGGCCTTCCCAGAGGCTAAAAAAGGTCTTGTTAACAGCGCAAGGCTGCGCAAGGCTAAGCACTGGCCGAATAATAACACAAATCCCTTGGGGCTATCAGAAAAAAAGTTTATTGTGTAGAAAACCGCGATATGTGAAATCGTTAGGAAAAAACCCCATTTTTGGCCTTGCCAGAGACCAAAAAAGGTTTTGTTAACTGCGCAAGGCTGCGCAAGGCTGCGCACTGGCTAATAATAACACAAATCCCTTGGCGCTATCAGAAAAAAAAAGTTTATTGTGTAGAAAAGCGCGATATGTGCGAACCTTAGGGAAAAAACCCCATTTTTGGCCTTCCCAGAGGCTAAAAAAGGTGTTGTTAACTGCGCAAGGCTGCGCAAGGCTGCGCACTGGCCCAATAGTAATGCAAATCCCTCGGGGCTATCAGAAAAAAAAGTTTATTGTTTATTTTTTCGATAAGGTGGGAATTTCAGTTTTGAGAGGGGTGGGGTGGGTCCCTCAAAAAAGTGCTGGTTTTGGTGCAACGGCCCCAGCACAAAAGCACCCCAGATCCCGTTGTGGCACCAAAAAACATTCCATTTGGCACTATTTTTATCGAATTTAGCGATACTAAAAAGTGCTGCACTTTTTCTGGGCTTGAATTAGCCCCAAAAAGCAGAAA
The DNA here is from genome assembly GCA_964030785.1 of Siderastrea siderea. Classification (NCBI taxonomy): domain Eukaryota; kingdom Metazoa; phylum Cnidaria; class Anthozoa; order Scleractinia; family Rhizangiidae; genus Siderastrea; species Siderastrea siderea. The sequence goes on along the minus strand of OZ034976.1, from coordinate 37,519,613 downwards.
AAAGCTAATTGGCGCTCTCAGCTGCATGCACAAAGGTCCCAAATGCATTCAATCCCTCTGGGACCATCCGAAAAAAATTCCCTCTGTGCAAAAGCAAAAAGAAGGCGCGATATGTGCGATCCTTAGGGAAAAAACCCCATTTTTGGCCTTCCCAGAGGCTAAAAAAGGTGTTGTTAAGTGAGCAAGGCTGCGCAAGGCTGCGCAATACTGCGCAATGCTGCGCAAAGCTGCGCACTGGCCTAATAATAACGCAAATCCCTTGGGGCTATCAGAAAATAAAGTTTATTGTGTAGAAAAGCGCGATATGTGCGATCCTTAGGGAAAAACCCCATTTTTGGCCTTCCGAGAGGCTAAAAAAGGTGTTGTTAACTGCGTAAGGCTGCGCAAGGCTGCGTGCTGGCCTAATAATAACGCAAACCCCTTGGGGCTATCAGGAAAAAAAGTTTATTGTGTAGAAAAGCGCGATATGTGCGATCCTTATGGAAAAAATCCCATTTTTGGCCTTCCCAGAGGCTAAAAAAGGTGTTGTTAACTGCGCAAGGCTGCGCAAGGCTGCGCACTGACCTAAAAATAGCGCAAATCCCTTGGGGCTATCAGAAAATAAAGTTTATTGTGTAGAAAAGCGCGATATGTGCGATCATTAGGGAAAAAAACCCCATTTTTGGGCTTCCCAGAGGCTAAAAAAGGTGTTGTTAATAGCGCAAGGCTGCGCAAGGCTGAGCACTGGCCGAATAATAACGCAAATCCCTTGGGGCTATCAGAAAAAAAAGTTTATTGTGAAGAAAAGCGCGATATGTGCGATCCTTAGGAAAAAGCCCCATTTTTGGCCTTGCCAGAGGCTAAGAAAGGTGTTGTTAGCTGCGCAAGGCTGCGCAAGGCTGCGCAAGGCTGCGCACTGGCCTAATAATAACGCAAATCCCTTGGGGCTATCAGAAAAAAAAGTTTATTGTGTAGAAAAGCGCGATATGTGCGATCCTTAGGGGAAAACCCCATTTTTGGCCTTCCCAGAGGCTAAAAAAGGTGTTGTTAACTGCGCAAGGCTGCGCAAGGCTGCGCACTGGCCTAATAATAACGCAAATCCCTTGGGGCTATCAGAAAAAAAAGTTTATTGTGTAGAAAAGCGCGATATGTGCGATCCTAAGGGAAAAAACCCCATTTTTGGCCTTCCCAAAAACTAAAAAAGGTGTTGTTAACTGCGCAAGGCTGCGCACTGGCCTAATAATAACGCAAATCCCTTGGGGCTATCAGAAAAAAAAAGTTTATTGTTTAGAAAAGCGCGATATGTGCGATCCTTAGGGAAAAACCCCATTTTTGGCCTTCCCAGAGGCTAAAAAAGGTGTTGTTAACTGCGCAAGGCTGCGCAAGGCTGCGCACTGGCCTAATAATAACGCAAATCCCTTGGGGCTATCAGAAAAAAAAGTTTATTGTGTAGAAAAGCGCGATATGTGCGATCCTTAGGGCAAAAACCCCATTTTTGGCCTTTCCAGAGGCTAAAAAGGTGTTGTTAACTGCGCAAGGCTGCGCAAGGCTGCGCAAGGCTGCGCACTGGCCTAATAATAACGCAAATCCCTTGGGGCTATCAGAAAAAAAAGTTTATTGTGTAGAAAAGCGCGATATGTGCGATCCTAAGGGAAAACCCCCATTTTTGGCCCTTCCCAGAGGCTAAAAAAGGTGTTGTTAACTGCGCAAGGCTGCGCAAGGCTGCGCACTGGCCTAATAATAACACAAATCCCTTGGGGCTATCAGAAAAAAAAGTTTATTGTGTAGAAAAGCGCGATATGTGCGATCCTTGGGGAAAAAACCCCATTTTTGGCCTTCCAGAGGCTAAAAAAGGTGTTGTTAACTGCACAAGGCTGCGCACTGGCCTAATAATAACGCAAATCCCTTGGGGCTATCAGAAAAAAAAGTTTATTGTGTAGAAAAGCGCGATCTGGGCGATCCTTAGGGAAAAACCTCATTTTTGGCCTTGCCAGAGGCTAAAAAAGGTTGTTAACTGCGCAAGACTGCGGAAGGCTGCGCACTGGCCTAATAATAACGCAAATCCCTTGGGGCTATCAGAATAAAAGTTTATTGTGTAGAAAAGCGCGATATGTGCGATCCTTAGGGAAAAACCCCATTTTTGGCCTTCCCAGAGGCTAAAAAAGGTGTTGTTGACTGAGCAAGGCTGCGCAAGGCTGCGCACTGGCTTAATAATAACGCAAATCCCTTGGGGCTATCAGAAAAAAAAGTTTATTGTGTAGAAAAGCGCGATATGTGCGATCCTTAGGGAAAAAACCCCATTTTTGGCCTTGCCAGAGGCTAAAATAGGTGTTGTTAACTGTTCAAGGTTGCGCAAGGCTGCGCACTGGCCTAATAATAACGCAAATCCCTTGGGGCTATCAGAAAAAAAAGTTTATTGTGTAGAAAAGCGCGATATGCGCGATCCTTAGGGAAAAAACCCCATTTTTGGCCTTCCCAGAGGCTAAAAAAGGTGTTGTTAACTGCGCAAGGCTGCGCACTGGCCTAATAATAACGCAATTCCGTTGGTGCTATTAGAAAAAAAAGTTTATTGTGTAGAATAGCGCGATATGTGCGATCCTTAGAGAAAAAACCCCATTTTTGGCCTTCCCAGAGGCTAAAAAAGGTGTTGTTAACTGCGCAAGGCTGTGCACTGGCCTAATAATAACGCAATTCCGTTGGTGCTATTAGAAAAAAAAGTTTATTGTGTAGAATAGCGCGATATGTGCGATCCTTAGAGAAAAAACCCCATTTTGGCCTTCCCAGAGGCTAAAAAAGGTGTTGTTAACTGCGCAAGGCTGCGCACTGGCCTAATGATAACGCAAATCCCTTGGGGCTATCAGAAAAAAAAGTTTATTGTGTAGAAAAGCGCGATATGTGCGATCCTTAGGGAAAAAACCCCATTTTTGGCCTTGCCAGAGGCTAAAATAGGTGTTGTTAACTGTTCAAGGTTGCGCAAGGCTGCGCACTGGCCTAATAATAACGCAAATCCCTTGGGGCTATCAGAAAAAAAAGTTTATTGTGTAGAAAAGCGCGATATGCGCGATCCTTAGGGAAAAAACCCCATTTTTGGCCTTCCCAGAGGCTAAAAAAGGTGTTGTTAACTGCGCAAGGCTGCGCACTGGCCTAATAATAACGCAATTCCGTTGGTGCTATTAGAAAAAAAAGTTTATTGTGTAGAATAGCGCGATATGTGCGATCCTTAGAGAAAAAACCCCATTTTTGGCCTTCCCAGAGGCTAAAAAAGGTGTTGTTAACTGCGCAAGGCTGTGCACTGGCCTAATAATAACGCAATTCCGTTGGTGCTATTAGAAAAAAAAGTTTATTGTGTAGAATAGCGCGATATGTGCGATCCTTAGAGAAAAAACCCCATTTTTGGCCTTCCCAGAGGCTAAAAAAGGTGTTGTTAACTGCGCAAGGCTGCGCACTGGCCTAATGATAACGCAAATCCCTTGGGGCTATCAGAAAAAAAAAGTTTATTGTGTAGAAAAGCGCGATATGTGCGATCCTTAGGGAAAAACCCCCATTTTTGGCCTTCCCAGAGGATAAAAAAGGTGTTGTTAACTGCGCAAGGCTGCGCAAGGCTGCGCACTGGCCTAATAATAACGCAAATCCCTTGGGGCTATCAGAAAAAAAAGTTTATTGTGTAGAAAAGCGCGATATGTGCGATCCTTAGGGGAAAAACCCCATTTTTGGCCTTCCCAGAGGCTAAAAAAGGTGTTGTTAACTGCGCAAGGCTGCGCAAGGCTGCGCAGGCCTGCGCACTGGCCTAATAATAACGCAAACCCCTTGGGGCTATCAGAAAATAAAGTTTATTGTGTAGAAAAGCGCGATATGTGCGATCCTTGGGGAAAAAACCCTATTTTTGGCCTTCCCAGAGGCTAAAAAAGGTGTTGTTAACTGCGCAAGGCTGCGCAAGGCTGCGCACTGGCCTAAAAATAACGCAAATCCCTTGGGGCTATCAGAAAATCAAGTTTATTGTGTAGAAAAGCGCGATATGTGCGATCCTTAGGGAAAAAAACCCCATTTTTGGCCTTCCCAGAGGCTAAAAAGGTGTTGTTAACAGCGCAAGGCTGCGCAAGGCTAAGCACTGGCCCAATAATAAAACAAATCCCTTGGGGCTATCAGAAAAAGAGTTTATTGTGTAGAAAAGCGCGATATGTGAAATCGTTAGGAAAAAACCCCATTTTTGGCCTTGCCTGAGACCAAAAAAGGTTTTGTTAACTGCGCAAGGCTGCGCAGGGCTGCGCACTGGCCTAATAATAACACAAATCCCTTGGGGCTATCAGAAAAAAAAAGTTTATTGTGTAGAAAAGCGCGATATGTGCGAACCTTAGGGAAAAAACCCCATTTTTGGCCTTCCCAGAGGCTAAAAAAGGTGTTGTTAACTGCGCAAGGCTGCGCAAGGCTGCGCACTGGCCCAATAGTAATGCAAATCCCTCGGGGCTATCAGAAAAAAAAGTTTATTGTTTATTTTTTCGATAAGGTGGGAATTTCAGTTTTGAGAGGGGTGGGGTGGGTCCCTCAAAAAAGTGCTGGTTTTGGTGCAACGATCCCAGGACAAAAGCACCCCAGATCCCGTTGTGGCACCAAAAACATTCCATTTGGCACTATTTTTATCGAATTTAGCGATACTAAAAAGTGCTGCACTTTTTCTGGGCTTGAATTAGCCCCAAAAAGCAGAAAAAAGCTAATTGGCGCTCTCAGCTGCATGCACAAAGGTCCCAAATGCATTCAATCCCTCTGGGACCATCCGAAAAAAATTCCCTCTGTGCAAAAGCAAAAAGAAGGCGCGATATGTTCGATCCTTAGGGAAAAAAACCCCATTTTTGGCCTTCCCAGAGGCTAAAAAAGGTGTTGTTAAGTGAGCAAGGCTGCGCAAGGCTGCGCAATACTGCGCAATGCTGTGCAAAGCTGCGCACTGGCATAATAATAACGCAAATCCCTTGGGGCTATCAGAAAATAAAGTTTATTGTGTAGAAAAGCGCGATATGTGCGATCCTTAGGGAAAAACCCCATTTTTGGCCTTCCGAGAGGCTAAAAAAGGTGTTGTTAACTGCGTAAGGCTGCGCAAGGCTGTGCACTGGCCTAATAATAACGCAAACCCCTTGGGGCTATCAGGAAAAAAAGTTTATTGTGTAGAAAAGCGCGATATGTGCGATCCTTATGGAAAAAATCCCATTTTTGGCCTCCCCAGAGGCTAAAAAAGGTGTTGTTAACTGCGCAAGGCTGCGCAAGGCTGCGCACTGACCTAAAAATAGCGCAAATCCCTTGGGGCTATCAGAAAATAAAGTTTATTGTGTAGAAAAGCGCGATATGTGCGATTATTAGGGAAAAAAAACCCCATTTTTGGGCTTCCCAGAGGCTAAAAAAGGTGTTGTTAATAGCAAAAGGCTGCGCAAGGCTGAGCACTGGCCGAATAATAACGCAAATCCCTTGGGGCTATCAGAAAAAAAAGTTTATTGTGTAGAAAAGCGCGATATGTGCGATCGTTAGGAAAAAAACCCCATTTTTGGCCTTGCCAGAGGCTAAGAAAAGTGTTGTTAGCTGCGCAAGGCTGCGCAAGGCTGCGCAAGATTACGCACTGGCCTAATAATAACGCAAATCCCTTGGGGCTATCAGAAAAAAAAGTTTATTGTGTAGAAAAGCGCGATATGTGCGATCCTTAGGGGAAAAACCCCATTTTTGGCCTTCCCAGAGGCTAAAAAAGGTGTTGTTAACTGCGCAAGGCTGCGCAAGGCTGCGCACTAGCCTAATAATAACGCAAATCCCTTGGGGCTATCAGAAAAAAAAGTTTATTGTGTAGAAAAGCGCGATATGTGCGATCCTAAGGGAAAAAACCCCATTTTTGGCCTTCCCAAAGGCTAAAAAAGGTGTTGTTAACTGCGCAAGGCTGCGCACTGGCCTAATAATAACGCAAATCCCTTGGGGCTATCAGAAAATAAAGTTCTTTGTGTAGAAAAGCGCGATATGTGCGATCATTAGGGAAAAAAACCCCATTTTTGGGCTTCCCAGAGGCTAAAAAAGGTGTTGTTAATAGCGCAAGGCTGCGCAAGGCTGAGCACTGGCCGAATAATAACGCAAATCCCTTGGGGCTATCAGAAAAAAAAGTTTATTGTGTAGAAAAGCGCGATATGTGCGATCCTTAGGAAAAAACCCCATTTTTGGCCTTGCCAGAGGCTAAGAAAGGTGTTGTTAGCTGCGCAAGGCTGTGCAAGGCTGCGCAAGATTGCGCACTGGCCTAATAATAACGCAAATCCCTTGGGGCTATCAGAAAAAAAAGTTTATTGTGTAGAAAAGCGCGATATGTGCGATCCTTAGGGGAAAAACCCCATTTTTGGCCTTCCCAGAGGCTAAAAAAGGTGTTGTTAACTGCGCAAGGCTGCGCAAGGCTGCGCACTGGCCTAATAATAACGCAAATCCCTTGGGGCTATCAGAAAAAAAAGTTTATTGTGTAGAAAAGCGCGATATGTGCGATCCTAAGGGAAAAAACCCCATTTTTGGCCTTCCCAAAGGCTAAAAAAGGTGTTGTTAACTGCGCAAGGCTGCGCACTGGCCTAATAATAACGCAAATCCCTTGGGGCTATCAGAAAAAAAAAGTTTATTGTTTAGAAAAGCGCGATATGTGCGATCCTTAGGGAAAAACCCCCATTTTTGGCCTTCCCAGAGGCTAAAAAAGGTGTTGTTAACTGCGCAAGGCTGCGCAAGGCTGCGCACTGGCCTAATAATAACGCAAATCCCTTGGGCTATCAGAAAAAAAAGTTTATTGTGTAGAAAAGCGCGATATGTGCGATCCTTAGGGCAAAAACCCCATTTTTGGCCTTTCCAGAGGCTAAAAAAGGTGTTGTTAACTGCAAAAGGCTGCGCAAGGATGCGCAAGGCTGCGCACTGGCCTAATAATAACGCAAATCCCTTGGGGCTATCAGAAAAAAAAGTTTATTGTGTAGAAAAGCGCGATATGTGCGATCCTAAGGGAAAAAACCCCATTTTTGGCCTTCCCAGAGGCTAAAAAAGGTGTTGTTAATAGCAAAAGGCTGCGCAAGGCTGAGCACTGGCCGAATAATAACGCAAATCCCTTGGGGCTATCAGAAAAAAAAGTTTATTGTGTAGAAAAGCGCGATATGTGCGATCCTTAGGAAAAAAACCCCATTTTTGGCCTTGCCAGAGGCTAAGAAAAGTGTTGTTAGCTGCGCAAGGCTGCGCAAGGCTGCGCAAGATTACGCACTGGCCTAATAATAACGCAAATCCCTTGGGGCTATCAGAAAAAAAAGTTTATTGTGTAGAAAAGCGCGATATGTGCGATCCTTAGGGGAAAAACCCCATTTTTGGCCTTCCCAGAGGCTAAAAAAGGTGTTGTTAACTGCGCAAGGCTGCGCAAGGCTGCGCACTGGCCTAATAATAACGCAAATCCCTTGGGGCTATCAGAAAAAAAAGTTTATTGTGTAGAAAAGCGCGATATGTGCGATCCTAAGGGAAAAAACCCCATTTTTGGCCTTCCCAGAGGCTAAAAAAGGTGTTGTTAACTGCGCAAGGCTGCGCACTGGCCTAATAATAACGCAAATCCCTTGGGGCTATCAGAAAATAAAGTTTATTGTGTAGAAAAGCGCGATATGTGCGATCATTAGGGAAAAAAACCCCATTTTTGGGCTTCCCAGAGGCTAAAAAAGGTGTTGTTAATAGCGCAAGGCTGCGCAAGGCTGAGCACTGGCCGAATAATAACGCAAATCCCTTGGGGCTATCAGAAAAAAAAGTTTATTGTGTAGAAAAGCGCGATATGTGCGATCCTTAGGAAAAAACGCCATTTTTGGCCTTGCCAGAGGCTAAGAAAGGTGTTGTTAGCTGCGCAAGGCTGCGCAAGGCTGCGCAAGATTCCGCACTGGCCTAATAATAACGCAAATCCCTTGGGGCTATCAGAAAAAAAAGTTTATTGTGTAGAAAAGCGCGATATGTGCGATCCTTAGGGGAAAAACCCCATTTTTGGCCTTCCGAGAGGCTAAAAAAGGTGTTGTTAACTGCGCAAGGCTGCGCAAGGCTGCGCACTGGCCTAATAATAACGCAAATCCCTTGGGGCTATCAGACAAAAAAGTTTATTGTGTAGAAAAGCGCGATATGTGCGATCCTAAGGGAAAAAACCCCATTTTTGGCCTTCCCAAAGGCTAAAAAAGGTGTTGTTAACTGCGCAAGGCTGCGCACTGGCCTAATAATAACGCAAATCCCTTGGGGCTATCAGAAAAAAAAAGTTTATTGTTTAGAAAAGCGCGATATGTGCGATCCTTAGGGAAAAACCCCCATTTTTGGCCTTCCCAGAGGCTAAAAAAGGTGTTGTTAACTGCGCAAGGCTGCGCAAGGCTGCGCACTGGCCTAATAATAACGCAAATCCCTTGGGGCTATCAGAAAAAAAAGTTTATTGTGTAGAAAAGCGCGATATGTGCGATCCTTAGGGCAAAAACCTCATTTTTGGGCTTTCCAGAGGCTAAAAAAGGTGTTGTTAACTGCGCAAGGCTGCGCAAGGCTGCGCACTGGCCTAATAATAACGCAAATCCCTTGGGGCTATCAGAAAAAAAAGTTTATTGTGTAGAAAAGCGCGATATGTGCGATCCTAAGGGAAAAAGCTTCATTTTTGGCCTTCCCAGAGGCTAAAAAAGGTGTTGTTAACTGCGCAAGGCTGCGCACTGGCCTAATAATAACGCAAATCCCTTGGGGCTATCAGAAAAAAAAAGTTTATTGTTTAGAAAAGCGCGATATGTGCGATCCTTAGGGAAAAACCCCCATTTTTGGCCTTCCCAGAGGCTAAAAAAGGTGTTGTTAACTGCGCAAGGCTGCGCAAGGCTGCGCACTGGCCTAATAATAACGGAAATCCCTTGGGGCTATCAGAAAAAAAAGTTTATTGTGTAGAAAAGCGCGATATGTGCCATCTTTAGGGAAAAACCCCATTTTTGGCCTTCCCAGAGGCTAAAATAGGTGTTGTTAACTGCGCAAGGCTGCGCAAGGCTGAGCACTGGCCGAATAATAACGCAAATCCCTTGGGGCTATCAGAAAAAAAAGTTTATTGTGTAGAAAAGCGCGATAGGTGCGATCCTTGGGGAAAAAACCCCATTTTTGGCCTTGCCAGAGGCTAAAAAAGGTGTTGTTAACTGCGCAAGGCTGCGCAAGGCTGAGCACTGGCCGAATAATAACGCAAATCCCTTGGGGCTATCAGAAAAAAAAGTTTATTGTGTAGAAAAGCGCGATAGGTGCGATCCTTGGGGAAAAAACCCCATTTTTGGCCTTGCCAGAGGCTAAAAAAGGTGTTGTTAACTGCGCAAGGCTGCGCAAGGCTGCGCAAGGCTGCGCACTGGCCTAATAATAACACAAATCCCTTGGGGCTATCAGAAAAAAAAGTTTATTGTGTAGAAAAGCGCGATATGTGCGATCCTTGGGGAAAAAACCCCATTTTTGGCCTTCCCAGAGGCTAAAAAAGGTGTTGTTAACTGCACAAGGCTGCGCACTGGCCTCATAATAACGCAAATCCCTTGGGGCTATCAGAAAAAAAAGTTTATTGTGTAGAAAAGCGCGATCTGTGCGATCCTTAGGGAAAAAACCCCATTTTTGGCCTTCCCAGAGGCTAAGAAAGGTGTTGTTAACTGCGCAAGGCTGCGCAAGTCTGCGCACTGGCCTAATAATAACGCAAATCTCTTGGGGCTATCAGAAAAAAAAGTTTATTGTGTAGAAAAGCGCGATATGTGCGATCCTAAGGGAAAAAACCCCATTTTTGGCCTTCCCAAAGGCTAAAAAAGGTGTTGTTAACTGCGCAATGCTGCGCACTGGCCTAATAATAACGCAAATCCCTTGGGGCTATCAGAAAAAAAAAGTTTATTGTTTAGAAAAGCGCGATATGTGCGATCCTTAGGGAAAAACCCCCATTTTTGGCCTTCCCAGAGGCTAAAAAAGGTGTTGTTAACTGCGCAATGCTGCGCAAGGCTGCGCACTGGCCTAATAATAACGCAAATCCCTTGGGGCTATCAGAAAAAAAAGTTTATTGTGTAGAAAAGCGCGATATGTGCGATCCTTAGGGCAAAAACCCCATTTTTGGCCTTTCCAGAGGCTAAAAAAGGTGTTGTTAACTGCGCAAGGCTGCGCAAGAATGCGCAAGGCTGCGCACTGGCCTAATAATAACGCAAATCCCTTGGGGCTATCAGAAAAAAAAGTTTATTGTGTAGAAAAGCGCGATATGTGCGATCCTTAGGGCAAAAACCCCATTTTTCGGCTTTCCAGAGGCTAAAAAAGGTGTTGTTAACTGCGCAAGGCTGTGCAAGGCTGCGCACTGGCCTAATAATAACGCAAATCCCTTGGGGCTATCAGAAAAAAAAAGTTTATTGTTTAGAAAAGCGCGATATGTGCGATCCTTAGGGAAAAACCCCCATTTTTGGCCTTCCCAGAGGCTAAAAAAGGTGTTGTTAACTGCGCAAGGCTGTGCAAGGCTGCGCACTGGCCTAATAATAACGGAAATCCCTTGGGGCTATCAGAAAAAAAAGTTTATTGTGTAGAAAAGCGCGATATGTGCCATCTTTAGGGAAAAACCCCATTTTTGGCCTTCCCAGAGGCTAAAATAGGTGTTGTTAACTGCGCAAGGCTGCGCAAGGCTGAGCACTGGCCGAATAATAACGCAAATCCCTTGGGGCTATCAGAAAAAAAAGTTTATTGTGTAGAAAAGCGCGATAGGTGCGATCCTTGGGGAAAAAACCCCATTTTTGGCCTTGCCAGAGGCTAAAAAAGGTGTTGTTAACTGCGCAAGGCTGCGCAAGGCTGAGCACTGGCCGAATAATAACGCAAATCCCTTGGGGCTATCAGAAAAAAAAGTTTATTGTGTAGAAAAGCGCGATAGGTGCGATCCTTGGGGAAAAAACCCCATTTTTGGCCTTGCCAGAGGCTAAAAAAGGTGTTGTTAACTGCGCAAGGCTGCGCAAGGCTGCGCACTGGCCTAATAATAACACAAATCCCTTGGGGCTATCAGAAAAAAAAGTTTATTGTGTAGAAAAGCGCGATATGTGCGATCCTTGGGGAAAAAACCCCATTTTTGGCCTTCCCAGAGGCTAAAAAAGGTGTTGTTAACTGCAGTAGTTAGTGAGTTGGGGGTACCAGCACACTTTGGGAATTTTCTGGAAAAACATACTAAAGTACCAAAATTTAAATAAGACTTAAAGGAATTTTTCAGTCAAAATCTTCTGTTAAATTATATGAAATTTATGTGTTTGAGACTACCAGCACACTTTGGGAATTTTCTGAAAAAACATACTAAAGTACCAAAATTTAAATAAGACTTAAAGGAATTTTTCAATCAAAATCTTCTGTTAAATTATATAAAAATTAAAGAGAAATATACCCACAATTTCTGGGGGTACCAGCACACTTTGGGAATTTTCTGGAAAAACATACTAAAGTACCAAAATTTAAATAAGACTTAAAGGAATTTTTCAGTCAAATTTTTGGTTAAATTTAACTGAAAATTTCCCGACCCCTATTTTTAAAAAAATCTAGCCAAATTTTTGGTTAAATTTAACTGAAAAATTCCCAGTTAAATTTTTATGCGTTTGATTGATGAAAGCACGCAAGCGCACTTAGTCAAATTTTCACCAAATTTTATTATGACCGTAAGCATAACTTGTCACACCATTTTTATGAATATATCTTTTATCGTCGAAGCAGCTGAGTGATGTTTTATTCACCATATAGCTACCAATTTGATGTTTTTCACTTTTAATTAGTCTCATTATGTGACACACCTGTTTTTTGTTGAAAAGCGTATCTTTGTAATTGTCGTGTTGTATTTTTTGTTTTATCACATTCTTTTTTATTCCCTTTGCTGTGCGACTACCCTCTTTATTGTCCTTGATGTAAGAATACATTTTTGACCTCAAACCAACAAACTCTACAATTGGGATTCCTTCTGCTTCGTCCTTAAATTTTCCAATGACTTTCTTGTTTGAGTTATCAAAAAACGGGTTATTCTTTAGATAATCACTATTATCGAATAGATGTTTGTCTTTCCAAAAATCTTGATAAACATCATCTGCTTCAATTTCATAGGTCAGACTGTCAGTATCTGTGAACAGCAACCGAGCTTTGTCACCATATTTACTTTTGATGTAATTGTAATGAAAATCATACATTAATGTTTTTGATAAGTCTAGGATGCACATTCCAACATATGCCGGTCTGTTCAATGTCAAAGTTGGTTTGGTTTTATGAACGGCAACTAAATCCTCATTAAATATTTTGCAGCTTATGAAACTCGGTCTGCTGGCCCACTTAAATAGTTGTTCTTCATCAGTTACAAGTTTGATGTCCTGTCGCTTTCTCAGATTCTCCATCGTCTTTCCGAACACCGAATTGTTCATCAACTTGAAAAAATCCTTTTCAAAAGAGTTCTTTGCCTTTGCTCTCTTTTTTGTGTTAAAATCAATGTAAGGTTTCAACCATGGACTCTGATCAAATTCGAGAGCTCTATGAATCTTTGTTAGTTTCAACCCCAAAGACATATAGAGTTGTAAGTTGCGATAATGCAAAACATATCTCTCTTTATTTGACAACGTCGGCACCAACTTTTTAACCAGTCCAGCCTTTACTTCAAATTTTTCAGCAATTTCTCGACAATAAGGTGACAACATATCTTCAGTTACTTTGATTTTTTCTGCTGCCAGCGGATAGTCGTTGTGGAGATCATGCAACTCCTCTGGATATTCCAAATCGACCTCTAATACCAATCCTTTTTCAGACTCATCATTATACTTGGATAAATCCACCTCTCCCTCAGTCAACCATTTGAATCCACCTGTTGGAAGATATTGACTCATTGCCCAACCATAAAGATTATTTGCATCCAGATACATGATGTATTTTGATGTCTCCTCCGGATTGTAGTTTTCCATATACTTGTTGTTTGCCTTTCCATATCGATTGGCGATGTAACTGATTCCACCACGCATACCTTTTTCAATGAATTGAAACATATCAACATCGCTGATCAACTCCAATTTAATTTCTGTCATTTTCAACATTGCATCCCAACTCAGACCGGGTGATGTGAAATAATGAGCAGGATCCAATCCATAGTATTGTTGGCATGCTTTGCGGAAATTTTCAAAAACATCAGTCAACAACAAAATATCCGATTTGAGATATAGATCGTGATACTCTCCCATTGATGATAGATCAAATTCATTCCAAACATTCTGTGCATGTTGATACTCTTTATCTGTGATATGTTCATTATTCATAATACTGAAAAAATCTTCTTTCTTCGGCAACCTGTCGTCCTCAAACTTTTTAAAACTATTCATATAGTCATACGGATAGATACCTTTCTTTATCATCAAACTCAATTGTTCACCTTGAAATACTTGCCCCGTGTGTTTGAATGCTTCAGCAGGAAGATTATTCACCAAATCACTCAATGACGAGCTCATAAATTGAAAGCTGTCGATGAACACAAGGTTATGACCCAACATGAAGGCCAAGTATTTCTCCATGTTACAGGGAATGACATTTATGCTCATCTCATCAAAAAACGCATTCTTTTTCACAATATTACCAATCTCTTGCATTATAAAGTGACTGTCATACCCCTTGAGATTGTGAAACACCACAGGTATTTTATCAGTTAATTTGAAATTTAGATTACAACCTTCATGCGCCGAGCCTCTGTATTTGCCGGTGACATGACAGTGATCTCTTACTCCAAATTCACCTCTGGTATAAGGTATCTTACAGATGTGGCATTCTTCTGCTCTTTGGAAACTTTCCTCATCCTCGTCTGTCATTTCGAGAGGTTTTGTGAATTGGGTTTCCACAACCTTTTCACAGTATTTAACTTCAGCCAACATGTCATTCATGAACTTGTGAATGGCCATTTCTCCTCTGAAGACTTTAATTGGTTTTGAAAATTTGTCGTCATAACAGCAAACAACTTTGTAACCATATCCGCAAGCCGTATGTTTTTGATATTGTTTGGTGTAGGATTTCCGCGGAGCTTTCCGCGGAGCTTTCCGCGGAGCTTTCTCATCAACTTTTTCGGTGATGGCTTCAAAATCAGCATAAATCACGAAAGGTGCTGGTAACTGTCTACGATAATTTTTGAATGCAATTTTTGATCCAGGTCCTGGCATTTTAATGGCTTGTTTCCCATTGATTTCAAGACAATCAACTTTGTGTTTTTCAAGATGCTCTTTTGAGCTTAAACATTGAAGACAGTACATACAGAAATGCTTTCTTCCCTTGTGCTTCGTTTGATTGTACATGAATTTATTGAAGTCCTTTAATAAACAATAATGTTCCACCTCTCCTTCGGTTATTAAGAGTAGATTCAAACAAGAGTTAAACTTTTCTTTTGAAATGTGAATTACATACGGTTGCCCTTCCTCATAACCGAAGACATTAATACGAATATTATTCTGTTTCTCTATTTTGTTGTATTGTTTTACAGAAACGGGGAACTCAATTCCTGAATAATCCAATTTTTCTACATATTTTTTATCACACTCTTTTATTCTCTGTGGATTTTTATTCTGTGGCAAGAGGTGACGAATGTGACACCAACGAAAACATTCATTGTCATTATTTTTCATGTTTATAATACCTTTAGCTGGGTTCTGCAGCTCTTTGGGTAATGGAATATATGAAGAACCTCTGAGTGGTCTGTACCTTACAACATTGATGAAATGACTATCAACCGATTTAATAATCCATGCTGAGCCTTCTGAAATCCATTGCTGAATCTTATTTAAAATCTGTTGTTGTGTTATCTGCAACAATTCTGCAATCTCTATCTCGTTTGTTACTGTTTGTGGCTCTGCATTGAAATAAGCTTCATTTTCAATCAACTTGTCTCCATTCTGTTTTTCAAACATAATCTTCAACGTTTCATTGAATTTGAGACCTTTCATCTCATTTAGAACCTTTGATAGATTGTTCTTAATCACTGAACGGGTTTTCTGAAGTTGAATTAATGGGTCTTGTCTGTTTGTGAGACCAATTTCATATGATCTTGTAAACCCTCGCAGGGCTTTTTCAGTTTTTGTGAAAGTTGGTTCAGTTTGTTTAGTTTGTTCAGTTTGCTCTTCAATCATTTTATCAACATTTTTCAACCACTCTTCCCAATTAATAACATTTTCAGTCGTTTTTTGAATCACATTTGGTAGCTTATTGAGTGTTGTTGTGACAACTGTTGGTTTGAGGATGGGAACGTTAATCTCAGGTACTTCACCAAATAATCTAGGGCGTTGTCTTGGTGTTGGAACAGGTGGTCTTGGTTTATAAGTTCTTGGTGCTGGAACAGGTGGTCTTGGTTTATAAGTTCTTGGTGCTGGAACTGACTTCCTTTTCTTTTGATTCAGAATCAATCTAATAAGCTGTGATTTGCTGAGTTTCTTCAAACTAGCTTTGTTCATTTTTTATTATAATATAATATTTTTTAAAATTCTATTTTTCATTTCACATTTCACGAAATGAAAAAGTTCAAGCAAAAGACAATCTGACATTATTTCCATCCTTATCCACAAACACATTTCCACAATTCACGAAATAATGAACCGAACCAAAACTTTTACCCACCGCTTTTGAACACTGATTGATGCTTTTACATTTTGTGACGACCTGTGTGTCAACATTGGTAATTAACACCTCCCTTGCGTTACTTGGTTTGTTATGCACTTCTTCACCAAGATTTAACATTTTTACCAGCTCTGCTTTTGAGAACTTATTCGCGTTTTTGATTTTTTTTCCAACAGCCATTTTTCGAAGCTCTTGAAAAGTCATATATATTGCCATTTTATTATAATACAATATTTTTAAAAAAAAAATCATTTTTACATCAGATTGTTAATATCTACCCAGGAATTGAATTTTTCTGGGTAACCGCTCCACTTCACCAAAGCTTTACCTTTTCGAGCGTCTCGTCGAATCACTTTCTCAATACGGTAAACGTCTTGAACAGCCTTCTGCATCTCCTGTTCATAAAAAGAACCTGATATCTCCTCACCACTGAGATCTTTGAGTCTGTAAGTGATTGGATTGGTGTATTGTATCTTGTCGACTGTGAAAACTTCTTCTGTCCAATTGGCTGTGTATCCTTTGTCAAAGACAGGACGTTTGTACTTAGATATTCTAACCTTATCACCGACTCTGTATTTTGACTTTGTTGAGATTGGCTTCATATCACCGAAAAGGTTAAAGTAAACAACTCCTTCATTTTTCTTTATGCTTGCTTCTGTAGGTGTCATCTTTATGCTTGAATGTCTGGTATTGTTATACTGTTTCACTAATTTGGGTAGCATTTCAAGATACTGTGTATTACCTTGAACAGTAAACTGCTTCCACATCTTGGTTTTGATTGTACGGTTCCATCTTTCACAAACTGACGACTTTTCCTCATTCTCAGTTGAGTACAAGGTTATTTTATTCTTATCAAGTAGTTCCTTAACATGTTTGTTATAATACTCTTTGCCTTTGTCTGTCCAAATATATTCCGGTTTTCTGCCTTCTTTTAAAATGGTTTTCAATGCTTCAGCAACAGTTTCTCCTTTCTTATCTTTTAATGGGATGATCCAACCGTATTTACTAAACACATCGAGTACCATAAGAAGATATCTATAACCCTTATTCCATCGACTGAATTTTTGCATCTCAACGATATCTGAACACCATGTCTCGTCAATATGGTTTACAATTACCCGCCGCCGGGTGAAGTTACGCTTTATCGGTTTATGAAGCTCATCAGCTAATTTTTCTTGCCAGTTTTCTTCACTCGACGGCCTTTTCAGTTTAAACCAAGACCAAGTTTTTGCTTTTTATCAATAATATTTCGTGTCATCCAATGACCCCATTGCCTCTCATTATAAGGAACAGAATCCAACGCTTTGACCATTTTCCTGTCGGCTTTGTTCTTACATTTTTTATCATCTCTGCAAACTGAATAATCAACATCATGCTGCATCGCTATAGCATCGGTCTTACCAGTTGGTTTGTCATATATCTCGAGTATCTCTCCCGTTTTTGGATCCCATCTCACCTGATTTTCAAGGTCATTGTAGGGGCCTGTGTATTTATGCCCTGGAAGAGTCCACCCCCCCTTTGGTTTAGGGAGTTTTCCAATCATTTTATGAATGTCAAGCCCACCTCCATCCAAATCTTTCCTGTCGGTTTTATACTTTTTATTCGGTCTGATTTTAGTGGACAATTGATCAAGCATTTCCGATCCTGTTTTTTGAATAAAAGGAGTTGCTCTTTCCAAAGCATAATCAAGAGCCTTTTTCTGCAGTTTTGGGTTTCTCAAGGCTTCTGATCCATAATATCTCCCCATTTCAACTGCTTTTTTTCCAAGCCAAGGAATACCGTGGTGAATTAACATATCAGTACCAGTGGATGCCATCGTATCCAAAATGCCCGCCCCTTCAGACGGGCTAATTAGTTTCCCGTTTGTTTCACGAATCTAGTTTTAGTTATTCCACATTCAGCACATGTGCAAAAGAACATTAGTCGACCGTTTTTTGCATATTTATATCCTGAGGGTTCAACGCACTCAGTTTCTTTTCTTTGTTTTACGCAATACGTTTTCATTTACAATATGGTGGGAAATTTTTCAAAATATCTTTCAATGAATCTCTCATTTTTCATGGTATCATTGACATCAAAGACTTGCAAAAGGTCGAAATACGATGAACCTTTGTTCATCTCATTCAAAAAGTATAAACAAAAATATCCGCAAGTGGTTGTACCCAAATCTTGTATCTGGTTATTTTGATGAATCAGAGTGAGATTCTTTTTCTCTGCATGATTCACAATTTCTTGAAATGGTGGCAACCCAAAACTGTCGAAATAATTGATTCTCCCATTCTTTACAAATGTTGCAACCCAATGACTTCCACTCATATACGACGGCTCAAGATTGTAAATGAAAAACGCCATTTTATGGTTGTGTGGAACAGTTTGTTCTCTTGACAACACACCACCTTTGTCAATTGGAATTCCAAGATGTTGACACCATTTTATCAAATCGTGATTGCTCAATGGCACATTTTTACGGAATTTCAAAGAATTGTTCCCAACAGTGGAATCCCTTTGAATGGACTGTTTTTCCCAAGGAGCAACCCTTTTCCCGATTTTTTTTTTCCCTCCACCAAAGTTTTCCCATGTTCCATAAAATGGAGGTGGTGGTTGATATATTCCCATTCTGGGGGCCGATCCACCATCTTTCAAAGGGGGTTTTCCAATTCTTGGAACTCCTCCTGAACCACCCACCATCTTTTTGAAAGCTTCAAGAGCGAGTGGAACACCGATCGACGCAAGAAGAGTGCCGAGAAAACCACCAGTTTGTTTTTTTGTTGGTTTTATATGAACACCAGAACCAGTTTGCAAGGCATTGAGAACATCCTTTTTCTGTTTATTGCTCAAAAGATGTTTATTTGTGATAAGTTGGTCTATTTTGGAAAATGGAATGAGAAAACCACCTGTTTGTGAACCACCGGATATCTTTTTGACAATCTGAGATGCTCCTTCGGAAGCAACACCGGCGAGAGCCGACAATCCCAGTGTTTTTGCCAATGTCGGTCCGAAAGTTCGACCGAGTGACAAGATTGAACTCAAAAGTGAACCACCGACCTGTTTTCTGATATTGGTCTTGACCAGTTTTATTTCCATTCCTTTATTCATATTGCGGTTCTTTTCCAACCTTTTAACGATCGTTGAAGGAACAAGAAGAGTATCACTTCCTCTGAGGGCATCATTTTTCAACCTCAGTTTGATTGTTTCACGGTTGTGAAAAGCTTTACTAAGTTTCATTTTCTGAAAATCAGAAAGTGTGACATTTATTTCATATAGTTCTGTAGACATTTTATTTTATTGATGAAAATAAAATAAATTCACGATTTTTTTCAAATCAAACAATCATGAGTTCAATGGCAGTCGGCACCACATTCAATCAGTTTTTCTATATTCCGAGTAACAGAATCTTTTGTTAAGTCAGTTATTAATGAATAATCCAAAAATATTTCCATTCCTTTATACTCATTCTTTCGTTTACTTTCCAACCTTTCAACAACCGTTGGATGAAAAAGAAGACAATAATTTTCCATCCTTTCATCGGCCGTTGAATTTACAAAAAGAGTTCCATTTTCCAACCTTTCAATGAAAGTTGAATTATCAAGAATAGTATCACTTCCGTTGGGGGCATCATCTTTCATCCTTTTTAATAACTTTGAAGGAACAAGAAGAGTATCACTTCCTCTGAGGGCATCATTTTTCAACCTCAGTAAGATTTTTTCACGGTTGTGAAAAGCTTTACAAATTTTTTCTTTCTGATACTTTGAAAGTGTGACATTTATTTCATGTAGTTCTGTTTCCATTTATTTTATTTCAACGAAATAAAATAAATTCACGAATTTTTTCGAATCAAACAATCATGAGTTCATTTCCAACCTTGTTGACAATGATCTCATTTTTGTAAAATACAATGGCATGAGCTCTCACATCGGCTGCCGGCGCCACATTCAATCTGTAGTTCAAAATCAGTTGTTTTGGATCCCTGGTGACAGACTCTTTTTGATAAGTGAGATCGAAATAAACAAGACCGTAAATTGATGTGAAATTGTGAATGTTCAACTGCGTTCCTGTTTTCACATCATTCTTTCTGAAAGCATAAGACATTAAATCGTTGAAGATTCTTGATTTCGAATCTGCATCATACTCCAATTCAGGATAAAAAGTACTGTTTCCATACTCCAAACGACACGATGCAAGAGAGCTATTGGTATCGGCTGCATTCAGCTTGAAAGTATCAAAAATGAAGGGGGTCCTTTCGGATTCCTCATTGTTAGGACCATTGGTTCTCTGCAGATAAATGAATACATGTTCAACATTGTCGATGGCCGGACTAATTTGAAACATGTTTTGGGCAGCTCTTGTATTCGCACTCTGAATATACATGTCTTTCATATACATCCATTTGGTCGGTTTGAGAAAATCTTCCACAAATTCGCTGTAAACACTATCTTTCGGGACTATTTTTGGAAGCCAAAGATAAAATCTTGTGACGACAACTCTTCCATCATCTGCACCGGCTGCTTTGTGAATCAATTCATCATCATCATTCAAGTCCAGTTCGAAAGTGAGCTGCATTGGAGGTAGCATTTTGTCTTCCAATTCCTCAAAGAAACTATATCTATTCAATGGAATGATCTCATTCACGCTTCTCGGTCCTCCACCACCATTGTTCTGTTTTGCCTGAGTTAAAAGTCGCCTTTGTTCAAAACCAGAATTCGTATTTGCCGTTGAATTTTCCGTGTCGAGATACCAAAAACTATTTTTTGCCACTGATCTGCTATAATCATCGCCGTATTCCAACAAATTTTTGACATTTACAACTCTGTGAATATTGTCACTATCATAAACTATTTTACCGGCAGATTTAATGACCATATGCCTGATGAGAGAATGTGACCCATTGATCATTGAAATTCGATCGGCCGCCGCAAAACCCGATCCGTCGGCTTTCTTTTGAAGTTCTTTTGTCACCTCAAAATACCCGTTGAAATAATCGAAAAGGGTGGATCTGTCCGTTATTGTGAATTTATATCCTGTTTTCTTCTGAGAATTATCGTTTCCGGGTTGTTCGATGATATTATCAAGAGAGAATCTAACCAGTTCATATCTTTGTACTTTATCACTTGTTCTGAAAGTCATTTATATCAATGAAACTTTTTTTTGTTTTTTTTTTTATACCCCTCTCCAGAAATCATTCTATTCAACAATACGTTGTAATCTTCTTGTTTTGGAATTTGTTTTCCGGAAACCAATCCGTCCAAAATTTTATCAAAATCTTTCCCTTTTTGTTTCTTTGTTGATTTGGGATTTTTTTTCTGAAGGTCTTTAATGAAAAGATGGCCAGATTTTTCAGCAATTTTTTCAACAACTTTTTTACCAATTTTGTCGCCGGCACTTTCTATTCCCGATTTCAAAGCTTTTTTGGCGATGGGTTTCAAAAGTTTATTCGCAATCATTTTAACCGGTTTGAAAATATTGTCCACAATCAAACCTGATCCTATGTGTTTGTAAACGAATCTTCCAAGACTTGGATGATAAATTCTTTTGTAATCATTCACGATCATTTTTTATAATTAACCGTTATTTTTTTTTTCTCTCAAAATCAGAGAAAATGATGTATCGGCGTCGTTTAAATCAATAATTCGTCTTTTTCCATCGGTAATGTAAATCCGCAGAGTGTTTATCATGTACTTATTCACTGGGTAATATTGAACTCTCAATGGCTCCTTGGTGAAAGCATAAGATGGTTGTAAATCATTTGTTCCAAATGTGTAAATAATATCCGTTTCATGTTCATCAACAAGACTCTCCGAAATGAGATCACAATGTATGTTCAAAATCTCTGTATCTTGACTGAGATTTGGTGTGTAGTCGCCATTACTTGAACTGGTTAAAATTCGTTTGTTGAAGCCAATCAGATCGCCAAAATTCGATGTTGTCAGGTCCAGTCGGTAGTTTGTTGCAAGATTTACTGTTGTTTTGAAAGTCGTGTTATTGAATTGCAATGTAATTGGATACGTGGTTGAGCTTGAAGTTGTTATTTTTGTCTGTTGCTTGATAAAATCATTGAAACTGACATAATTCCATGTGCCCGGTGGGAAGATTATATCTTTCCAAGTTTTTCCACCATCTGAAGAGTATTTTATTTTTTGGTTGTTCAACTCTGATGTGATATTGAACCATGTGAAAGACATGGATATAATTCGACCTAAACCGAGTTCATATTGTCTGTTTGGATCAAGTATTATTGGTTGATTATATCTGATTGTGAAATCACTCGGTTTATTTTTTGTTTGTTTCTTCACGTTATGAGAAGATAAAACTAATGTAGTCTTCATTTATTTTACATGAAAAAGTTTTTATAAATTTTGTTGTATTTATCTTTGCTAATTATGTAATTTCTCAACAAAATATCGAGAATGGCAACACCTGTGTTTCTGAGTTCAATGCTATTGTTTCCGGCATCAATCGATCCAACTATCAATCCCAATTTTTTAATGGCTTCTTCGGGATTGATGAAAACTGCGACGGCTTTTCCACCTCGTTTTGTTTTCTTTCCTTTGAGACCAGAGCCTTTGATACTCTTCAACTTATTTTTGTTGAAATTGATATAATCGTTGAGAACTTTTCGAGAGTCATCGATGACCTTTCTTCTGAACTGTGCTTCAGATTGGGTTATCAAACCTTTATTCAACTGCTTTGTAATGTGTGTTTTGTAACCTGGGAGTTGTTGTCTTTTCTTGACTGCATTTTCTATTTTCTTTGACAAGAAAGAATGTCTTGTTTTTTCTGTCATATCTTCTCTTTTGAGTTGTGCTTCAATATCATCATAGTTGGTCAATCCAAGTTCATCTAAAGTCTCATTTATCCTGTCTTCTTCAAAAATCTCATAATCTGGAACTTCATCTTCTTCATATTCTGGGGGGTCTTCAAGTTGTTGCATATACTCAGGATTGACATATATTTTCTTTTTTCCTGTTTCCAAATCTTTGAGAACATCATCATAGGAGGGTGGTTTTGGAACAAGCTGTTTAGTATTTTCTGGTTCATGAAACAAATCTTCAAGATTGTAATCTGGTATTTCTTCATCATCTATATTGATACCATAATCTGGAACCTCTACTTTTTTCCTTTGCAACCGTCTTTTAAAAGGTTGTGGTTGCGTCAACTCCTTCAAACCGGATGTTATCGGTTTGAAAAGCTTCTCTGCTTCAACATCACTCATTGTATCGGTTATTTTCTTTTGTTTTAGCGTTTCTCTGATAGTATTGACATCTCGACCTATTTTCGATCTTTTTTCAGCCATTTCTTTCCACTTGAGGAGACTCATTTTATTTCATTGAAACAAAAAAATATTTTTTTTGTTTCAATTGAATATAAAAAAGCTCGCATGGCGTGTTACATGGCGAGTTGCATGACGAGTTGCATAAAATTATTCAGAAAAATTCTATTGTAAATTAATAAAATGGAAATACCAAACTATGATGTGAAAGGTGATAAAGACAGTAATTTCACCCAATTATATCCTTTTATGCCAGATAGATGCTTCAGAATGTTAATCTGCGCTCCTAGTGGAAGTGGTAAAACCAATCTTTTACTTCACATGATAAACAAACCCCTATTATTTTTTGATAAGATTTATCTATATGCTAAAAACTTACAGCAAAACAAGTATCAATATTTGTTGAAAAAATTTGAACCTCTTTCGAAAAAATATGGTTATAATATTATTGAAGATAGCAACTTTGAGATAATTCCTTTACATGAAATGGATGATGGAAACCAAAAGTTAATCATTTTTGACGATTACTTGAACACTGGAGCGAAAAATGATCGAGAAATACGAAACTATTTCACGAACTCTCGAAATAAAAATTGCAGCTGTATCTATCTGTCTCAATCTTTTTACAATACAGACAAAACCATCAGATTAAACTGTTCCCATCACTGCATTTTCGATTTTCCAAGCAAGAATGAACAGAGTAGGATATGTCAAGAATTGAACGTTAAGAAAGACGACTATCTCTTGGCAACAAATGAACCATATACTTTTCTATATGTTGATAAGCCGCGAAAATTTAATGCAAAAAATTTTACTGAAATAATCTGAATATTTAATAAATGAGTTTTTACAACGGAGTATTAAATTACAAGCATTCTACAGCTGTGAGAGGTGTTAGAGGTTTACCTGGTATTGGATTTAAATTAGATGCTAATAATGATTATGATATGCAGAATAAAAAATTAGTGAATGTAAAACAAGGAACTAATAATAATGATGTGGTTACAAAAAGCCAGTTAGATAGTGAAATAGCTAAGATTCCAAGTGCGGATACAACTCAGTTTGTGAAAAAGACAGGAGCAACTATGAGCGGAGACTTAATTTTACAACCACAGCCGTACCCAATTCATGGAAACACAAATAAAGCCATCTCTTATAATACAGCCCGGAATATATTCTTGAGTAAAAAAGAAGGCGGGTCTATGCTACAATCTTTAGACATGAACAACCATTTCATAACAAATATCAAAGACCCAGTTAATTCAGACCATGGAGTAAATAAAAAATATGTCGATAATCAGCTTGTGAAAAAATTAGATAAGGACACTACTATTGATATGAAAGATAATGCGATCACCAATGTTAAATTTCCAGTAAACCAAAAAGACGTTGCTACTGTAGAATATATCACTCAGAGAATCACTAACTCGCAAAAAAAATATCTCAAACTTGATGGCACAACAAGTATGTCGGGAGACTTGAATTTAAATAACAATAAAATTATTAACTTACAAACCGATTCAAAAAATTCGAAATCCGCAGTTAATGTTGAGTTAATGGAAAATGAAATAACAGATTTGAGAAATCTTGTCACTCAAAAAATTCATGAAACTCAGATTATTAATTCAGGACAAAAAAAAGACGCCTTCAGATACTTGATGGAAAACGACGACGAATCTTCAAGTGAATTAAATATTCAGGTTTTGGGTATTGTTGATTTTCCCAATTCTCCACATCAAATTAATAAAAAAGCTTACCAACTTAAACTCCTGTTTCAAAAAAGCTCACCAAACCAGTACCAATCACGCCTCGGTTTTAACCTTTTTAAACTTCCTGTTGGATACTATACTTTGGTAGTTGAATGGTTTCCGCCGGAAATGAGTGAGTTGAGTGTGACAGTGCAAGGCACTACGATTTCAATTTCTAATTATGCAACAAAAACATTCGAAAACTATACCAAAACAGTTATCAATTTTCACCGATGGGGTAGCTCACCTCCACAATTTATTTATCTCAATCTACACGGTACAGTTACTTTTCCATCACTTTTAACAATTGGACATCTTATTGTTTATGGTGTAAAAGAAACAATTTCAAACGTTGACCCAAGTGTCTATGACACCGCTTTTGTAATTGAGAATGGCAAGATGGTGATGGAAACAGATTTATCTTTAAACGGGCATAATTTGAGTGGTTCCGTTCATTACATAAATGGGATTTTGAATACAAAAAATGGGAACACATTTTTATTAAATGGTTGTGATAAAATAATTATTCCAAATCATAGCCACATATTAACTATAACAGTGCTCTATTTCAAAGTTAAAAGTAAATATAAGCCTATTTCTTTAAAAATAAAACACAGTGACCATTTAACTCAATCAATTACTTACACTTCAACCCAATCAACTAAATCACAGACAATAAATATCAATTTAGTACTAGCATTTGGTCATTTGGCTGTGGAACTGGCTTCGATTATAAAAAATGTGGAACTGTTAATGTTGATTGAATATAGAGCGCCATAAACATTTTCACATTTATTATATAGCACAAGTCTACTTTTCTAAGAAATAACAAACTTCACCAATAAACTTTACCAACAAACTTTACTTCAAATACAAGTTCATCTGATATTACATGACAATCTTATGACTCATTTCCTCGGGAAAGTTCCCTGTGGTTTTCAAAACAAAAGAACTGTCTAACGCGTTAGAAAAACAATTGAAAAACTTAATGACTCATTTCCTCGGGAAAGTCCCTGTGGACTAATTAAAAGTGAAAAACATCGAATTGGTAGCTATGTATTGGATAAAATATCACTCAGCTGCTTCGACGATAAAAGATATATTCATAAAAATGGTGTGACAAGTTATGCTTACGGTCATAATAGACTTCGTAAAATTTTAGTCAAAAATTTGGTGAAAATTGAGTGAGAATTTGACTAGGTGCGCTTGCGTGCTTTCATCAATCAAACGCATAAAAATTTAACTGGGAATTTTTCAGTTAAATTTAACCAAAAATTTGGCTAGATTTTTTTAAAAAAAGGGGTCGGGAAATTTTCAGTTAAATTTAACCAAAAATTTGACTGAAAAATTCCTTTAAGTCTTATTTAAATTTTGGTACTTTAGTATGTTTTTCCAGAAAATTCCCAAAGTGTGCTGGTACCCCCAGAAATTGTGGGTATATTTCTCTTTAATTTTTATATAATTTAACAGAAGATTTTGATTGAAAAATTCCTTTAAGTCTTATTTAAATTTTGGTACTTTAGTATGTTTTTTCAGAAAATTCCCAAAGTGTGCTGGTAGTCTCAAACACATAAATTTCATATAATTTAACAGAAGATTTTGACTGAAAAATTCCTTTAAGTCTTATTTAAATTTTGGTACTTTAGTATGTTTTTCCAGAAAATTCCCAAAGTGTGCTGGTACCCCCAACTCACTAACTACTAACTGCACAAGGCTGCGCACTGGCCTCATAATAACGCAAATCCCTTGGGGCTATCAGAAAAAAAAGTTTATTGTGTAGAAAAGCGCGATCTGTGCGATCCTTAGGGAAAAAACCCCATTTTTGGCCTTCCCAGAGGCTAAGAAAGGTGTTGTTAACTGCGCAAGGCTGCGCAAGTCTGCGCACTGGCCTAATAATAACGCAAATCTCTTGGGGCTATCAGAAAAAAACGTTTATTGTGTAGAAAAGCGCGATATGTGCGATCCTAAGGGAAAAAACCCCATTTTTGGCCTTCCCAAAGGCTAACAAAGGTGTTGTTAACTGCGCAATGCTGCGCACTGGCCTAATAATAACGCAAATCCCTTGGGGCTATCAGAAAAAAAAAGTTTATTGTTTAGAAAAGCGCGATATGTGCGATCCTTAGGGAAAAACCCCCATTTTTGGCCTTCCCAGAGGCTAAAAAAGGTGTTGTTAACTGCGCAATGCTGCGCAAGGCTGCGCACTGGCCTAATAATAACGCAAATCCCTTGGGGCTATCAGAAAAAAAAGTTTATTGTGTAGAAAAGCGCGATATGTGCGATCCTTAGGGCAAAAACCCCATTTTTGGCCTTTCCAGAGGCTAAAAAAGGTGTTGTTAACTGCGCAAGGCTGCGCAAGGCTGCGCAAGGCTGCGCACTGGCCTAATAATAACGCAAATCCCTTGGGGCTATCAGAAAAAAAGTTTATTGTGTAGAAAAGCGCGATATGTGCGATCCTAAGGGAAAAAACCCCATTTTTGGCCTTCCCAGAGGCTAAAAAAGGTGCTGTTAACTGCGGAAGGCTGCGCACTGGCCTAATAATAACGCAAATCCCTTGGGGCTATCAGAAAAAAAAAATTTATTGTTTAGAAAAGCGCGATATGTGCGATCCTTAGGGAAAAACCCCCATTTTTGGCCTTCCCAGAGGCTAAAAAAGGTGTTGTTAACTGCGCAAGGCTGCGCAAGGCTGCGCACTGGCCTAATAATAACGGAAATCCCTTGGGGCTATCAGAAAAAAAAGTTTATTGTGTAGAAAAGCGCGATGTGTGCCATCTTTAGGGAAAAACCCCATTTTTGGCCTTCCCAGAGGCTAAAATAGGTGTTGTTAACTGCGCAAGGCTGCGCAAGGCTGAGCACTGGCCGAATAATAACGCAAATCCCTTGGGGCTATCAGAAAAAAAAGTTTATTGTGTAGAAAAGCGCGATAGGTGCGATCCTTGGGGAAAAAACCCCATTTTTGGCCTTGCCAGAGGCTAAAAAAGGTGTTGTTAACTGCGCAAGGCTGCGCAAGGCTGCGCACTGGCCTAATAATAACACAAATCCCTTGGGGCTATCAGAAAAAAAAGTTTATTGTGTAGAAAAGCGCGATATGTGCGATCCTTGGGGAAAAAACCCCATTTTTGGCCTTCCCAGAGGCTAAAAAAGGTGTTAACTGCGCAAGACTGCGCAAGGCTGCGCACAGGCCTAATAATAACGCAAATCCCTTGGGGCTATCAGAAAAAAAGTTTATTGTGTAGAAAAGCGCGATATGTGCGATCCTTAGGGAAAAACCCCATTTTTGGCCTTCCCAGAGGCTAAAAAAGGTGTTGTTAACTGCGCAAGGCTGCGCAAGGCTGCGCACTGGCCTAATAATAACGCAAATCCCTTGGGCTATCAGAAAAAAAAGTTTATTGTGTAGAAAAGCGCGATATGTGCGATCCTTAGGGAAAAAACCCCATTTTTGGCCTTGCCAGAGGCTAAAATAGGTGTTGTTAACTGTTCAAGGTTGCGCAAGGCTGCGCACTGGCCTAATAATAACGCAAATCCCTTGGGGCTATCAGAAAAAAAAGTTTATTGTGTAGAAAAGCGCGATATGTGCGATCCTTAGGGAAAAAACCCCATTTTTGGCCTTCCCAGAGGCTAAAAAAGGTGTTGTTAACTGCGCAAGGCTGCGCACTGGCCTAATAATAACGCAATTCCGTTGGTGCTATTAGAAAAAAAAGTTTATTGTGTAGAATAGCGCGATATGTGCGATCCTTAGAGAAAAAACCCCATTTTTGGCCTTCCCAGAGGCTAAAAAAGGTGTTGTTAACTGCGCAAGGCTGCGCAAGGCTGCGCACTGGCCTAATAATAATGCAAATCCCTTGGGGCTATCAGAAAAAAAAATTTATTGTGTAGAAAAGCGCGATATGTGCGATCCTTAGAGAAAAAACCCCATTTTTGGCCATCGGAGATGCTAAAAAAAGGTGTTGTTAACTGCGGAAGGCTCCGCAAGGCTGCGCACTGGCCTAATAATAACGCAAATCCCTTGGGGCTATCAGAAAAAAAAAGTTTATTGTGTAGAAAAGCGCGATATGTGCGATCCTTAGGGAAAAAACCCCATTTTTGGCCTTCCCAGAGGCTAAGAAAGGTGTTGTTAACTGCGCAAGGCTGCGCACTGGCCTAACAATAACGCAATTCCGTTGGTGCTATTAGAAAAAAAAGTTTATTGTGTAGAATAGCGCGATATGTGCGATCCTTAGGGAAAAAACCCAATTTTTGGCCTTTCCTGAGGCTAAAAAAGGTGTTGTTAACTGCGCAAGGCTGTGCAAGGCTGCGCACTGGCCTAATAATAACGCAAATCCCTTGGGTCTATCAGAAAAAAAGTTTATTGTGTAGAAAAGCACGATATGTGCGATCCTTAGGGAAAAAACCCCATTTTTGGCCTTCCCAGAGGCTAAAAAAGGTGTTGTTAACTGCGCAAGGCTGCGCACTGGCCCAATAATAATGCAAATTCCTCGGGGCTATCAGAAAAAAAAGTTTATTGTGTAGAAAAGCGCGATATGTGCGATCCTTAGGGAAAAAACCCCATTTTTGGCCTTCCCAGAGTCTAAAAAATGTGTTGTTAACTGCGCAAGGCTGCGCACTGGCCTAATAATAACGCAATTCCGTTGGTGCTATTAGAAAAAAAAGTTTATTGTATAGTATAGCGCGATATGTGCGATCCTTAGGGAAAAAACCCCATTGTTGGCCTTCCCAGAGGCTAAAAAAGGTGTTGTTAACTGCGCAAGGCTGCGCAAGGCTGCGCACTGGCCTAATAATAATGCAAATCCCTTGGGGCTATCAGAAAAAAAAAGTTTATTGTGTAGAAAAGCGCGATATGTGCGATCCTTAGGGAAAAACCCCATTATTGGCCTTTCCAGAGGCTAAAAAATGTGTTGTTAACTGCGCAAGGCTGTGCACGGCTGCACACTGGCCTAATAATAACGCAAATCCCTTGGGGCTATCAGAAAAAAAAGTTTATTGTGTAGAAAAGCGCGATATGTGCGATCCTTAGGGAAAAAACCCCATTTTTGGCCTTCCCAGAGGCTAAAAAAGGTGTTGTTAACTGCGCAAGGCTGCGCAAGGCTGCGCACTGGCCCAATAATAATGCAAATCCCTCTTGGCTATTAGAAAAAAAAGTTTATTGTGTAGAAAGTCTGCGTTTTTGTCGATAAGGTGGGAATTTCAGTTTTGAGAGAGGTGGGGTGGGTCCCTCAAAAAAGTGCTGGTTTTGGTGCAACGGCCCCAGCACAAAAGCACCTCAGATCCCGTTGCGGCACCAAAAAACATTCCATTTGGCACTATTTTATCGAATTTGGCGATACTAAAAAGTGCTGCACTTTTTCAGGGCTTGAATTAGCCCCAAAAAGCAGAAAAAAGCTAATTGGCGCTCTCAGCTGCATGCACAAAGGTCCCAAATGCATTCAATCCCTCAGGAACCATCCGAAAAAAATTCCTTTCGTGCAAAAGCACAAAGAAGGTGCGATATGTGCGATCCTTAGGGAAAAAAACCCGATTTTTGGCCTTCCCAGATGCTAAAAAAGGTGTTGTTAACTGCGTAAGGCCTCGCAAGCCTGCAAACTGGCCTAATAATAACGCAAATCCCTTGGGGCTATCAGAACAAAAGTTTATTGTGTAGAAAAGCGCGATATGTGCGATCCTTAGGGAAAAAACCCCATTTTTGGCCTTCCCAGAGGCTAAAAAAGGTGTTGTTAACTGCGCAAGGCTGCGCACTGGCCTAATAATAACGCAAATCCCTTGGGGCTATCAGAAAAAAAGTTTATTGTTTAGAAAAACGCGATATGTGCGATCCTAAGGGAAAAACCCCCATTTTTGGCCTTCCCAAAGGCTAAAAAAGGTGTTGTTAACTGCGCAAGGCTGCGCAAGGCTGCGCACTGGCCTAATAATAACGCAAATCCCTTGGGGCTATCAGAAAAAAAAGTTTATTGTGTAGAAAAGCGCGATATGTGCGATCCTTAGGGAAAAACCCCATTTTTGGCCTTGCCAGAGGCTTAAAAAGGTGTTGTTAACTGCGCAAGACTGCGCAAGGCTGCGCATTGGCCTAATAATAACGCAAATCCCTTGGGGCTATAAGAAAAAAAAGTTTATTGTGTAGAAAAGCGCGATATGTGCGATCCTTAGGGAAAAAACCCCATTTTTTGCCTTCCGAGAGGCTAAAAAAGGTGTTCTTAACTGCGCAAGGCTGCGCAAGGCTGCGCACTGGCCTAATAATAACGCAAACCCCTTGGGGCTATCAGAAAAAAAAGTTTATTGTGTAGAAAAGCGCGATATGTGCGATCCTTAGGGAAAAAACCCCATTTTTGGCCTTCCCAGAGGCTAAAAAAGGTGTTGTTAACTGCGCAAAGCTGCGCAAGGCTGCGCACTGGCCTAATAATATCGCAAATCCCTTGGGGCTATCGGAAAAAAAAAATTATTGTGTAGAAAAGCGCGATATGTGCGATCCTTAGGGAAAAAACCCCATTTTTGGCCTTTGCAGAGGCTAAAAAAGGTGTTGTTAACTGCGCAAGGCTGCGCAAGGCTGCGCACTGGCCTAATAATAACGCAAATCCCTTGGGGCTATCAGAAAAATTAAAAAGTTTATTGTGTAGAAAAGCGCGATATGTGCGATCCTTAGGGAAAAAAACCCCATTTTTTGCCTTCCCAGAGGCTAAAAAAGGTGTTGTTAACTGTGCAAGGCTGCGCAAGGCTGCGCACTGGCCTAATAATAACGCAAATCCCTTGGGCCTATCAGAAAAAAAGTTTATTGTGTAGAAAAGCGCGATATGTGCGATCCTTAGGGAAAAAACCCCATTTTTGGCCTTCCCAGAGGCTAAGAAAGGTGTTGGTAACTGCGCAAGGCTGCGCAAGGCTGCGCACTGGCCCAATAATAATGCAAATCCCTCGGGGCTATCAGAAAAAAAAATTTATTGTGTAGAAAAGTGCGATATGTGCGATCCTTAGGGAAAAAACCCCATTTTTGGCCTTCCCAGATTCTAAAAAAGGTGTTGTTAACTACGCAAGGCTGCGCACTGGACTAATGATAACGTAATTCCGTTGGTGCTATTAGAAAAAAAAGTTTTTTGTGTAGTATAGCGCGATATGTGCGATCCTTAGGGAAAAAACCCCATTTCTGGCCTTCCCAGAGGCTAAAAAAGGTGTTGTTAACTGCGCAAGGCTGCGCAAGGCTGCGCACTGCCCTAATAATAATGCAAATCCCTTGGGGCTATCAGAAAAAAAAGTTTATTGTGTAGAAAAGCGCGATATGTGCGATCCTTAGGGAAAAAACCCTATTTTTGGCCATCCCAGATGCTAAAAAAACGTGTTGTTAACTGCGCAAGGCTGCGCAAGGCTGCGCGCTGCCATAATAATAACGCAAATCCCTTGGGGCTATCAGAAAAAAAGTTTATTGTGTAGAAAGTCTGCGTTTTTGTCGATAAGGTGGGAATTTCAGTTTTGAGAGGGGTGTGGTGGGTCCCTCAAAAAAGTGCTGGTTTTGGTGCAACGGCCCCAGCACAAAAGCACCCCAGATCCCGTTGCGGCACCAAAAAACATTCCATTTGGCACTATTTTTATCGAATTTGGCGATACTAAAAAGTGCTGCACTTTTTCAGGGCTTGAATTAGCCCCAAAAAGCAGAAAAAAGCTAATTGGCGCTCTCAGCTGCATGCACAGAGGTCCCAAATGCATTCAATCCCTCTGGGACCATCCGAAAAAAATTCCTTTCGTGCAAAAGCACAAAGAAGGTGCGATATGTGCGATCCTTTGGGAAAAACCCCATTTTTGGCCTTCCCAGATGCTTAAAAAATTGTTGTTAACTGCGCAAGGCTGCGCAAGCCTGCGAACTGGCCTAATAATAACGCAAATCCCTTGGGGCTATCAGAAAAAAAGTTTATTGTGTAGAAAAGCACGATATGTGCGATCCTTAGGGAAAAAGCCCCATTTTTGGCCTTCCCAGAGGCTAAAAAAGGTGTTGTTAACTGCGCAAGGCTGCGCACTGGCCTAATAATAACGCAATTCCGTTGGTGCTATTAGAAAAAAAAGTTTATTGTGTAGAATAGCGCGATATGTGCGATCCTTAGGGAAAAACCCCATTTTTGGCCTTCCCAGAGGCTAAAAAAGGTGTTGTTAACTGCGGAAGGCTGCGCAAGGCTGCGGAAGGCTGTGCACTGGCCTAATAATAACGCAAATCCCTTGGGGCTATCGGAAAAAAAAGTTTATTGTGTAGAAAAGCGCGATATGTGCGATCCTTAAAAAAAAAACCCCATTTTTGGCCTTCCCAGAGGCTAAAAAAGGTGTTGTTAACTGTGCAAGGCTGCGCAAGGCTGCGCACTGGCCCAATAATAATGCAAATCCCTCGGGGCTATCAGAAAAAAAATTTATTGTGTAGAAAAGCGCGATATGTGCGATCCTTAGGGAAAAAACCCCATTTTTGGCCTTCCCAGGTTCTAAAAAAGGTGTTGTTAACTGCGCAAGGCTGCGCAAGGCTGCGCACTGGCCCAATAATAATGCAAATCCCTCTTGGCTATTAGAAAAAAAAGTTTATTGTGTAGAAAGTCTGCGATTTTGTCGATAAGGTGGGAATTTCAGTTTTGAGAGAGGTGGGGTGGGTCCCTCAAAAATGGGGTTTTTTCCCTAAGGATCGCACATATCGCGCCTTTCTACACAATAAACTTTTTTTTCTGATAGCCCCGAAGGATTTGCATTATTATTGGGCCAGTGCGCAGACTTGCGCAGCCTTGCGTAGTTAACAGCACCTTTTTTAGCCTCTGGGAAGGCCAAAAATGGGGTTTTTTCCCTAAGGATCGCACATATCGCGCCTTTCTACACAATAAACCTTTTTTCTGATAGCCCCGAGGGATTTGCATTATTATTGGGCCAGTGCGCAGCCTTGCGCAGCTTTGCGTAGTAAACAACACCTTTTTTAGCCTCTGGGAAGGCCAAAAATGGGGCTTTTTTTCCTAAGGATCGCACATATCGCGCCTTTCTACACAATAAACTTTTTTTTCTGATAGCCCCGAGGGATTTGCATTATTATTGGGCCAGTGCGCAGACTTGCGCAGCCTTGCGCAGTTAACAACATCTTTTTTTAGCCTCTGGGAAGGCCAAAAATGGGGTTTTTTCCCTAAGGATCGCACATATCGCGCCTTCTTTGTGCTTTTGCACAAAAGGAATTTTTGTCGGATGGTCCCAGAGGGATTGAATGCATTTGGGACCTTTGTGCATGCAGCTGAGGGCGCCAATTAGCTTTTTTCTGCTTTTTGGGGCTAATTCAAGCCCTGAAAAAGTGCAGCACTTTTTAGTATCGCCAAATTCGATAAAAATAGTGCCAAATGGAATGTTTTTTGGTGCCGCAACGGGATCTGGGGTTTGAGTATATGTGGGCCCAATTCGGGGAATTTTATGCAAATGAGATGCGGAATTTTGGGACCCGCGAAGCGGGTCGGCGGGACCCCTAACCCTAAGTTTATTTTTGTTTTGAACCCTAAGTCCGCCATGTTGGATTTTTTGGATTTTGATTTTTTTTTTGGTAAAGTTTTTTATTTAGGTTAGCCGCCATTTTGGATCCCTAAGTCGCCATGTTGTTTTTCGGGATCGTAACCCTAAGTGTTGTTTTGAACCCTATGCCGCCATCTTGTTGATGATCTTACGAAGCGAAGCTTCGAGGGGGAAGGTTTGGAAGCCGCCATGTTGGATCGGGAAGGTTTCTTCTCCGAAGCCGCCATGTTGGATCGGGAAGGTTTCTTCTCCGAAGCCGTCATTTTGGTTCGGGAAGGTTTCTTCTCCGAAGCCGCCATCTTGTTTTTACTTGTCAT
Organism: Siderastrea siderea; assembly: GCA_964030785.1. Classification (NCBI taxonomy): domain Eukaryota; kingdom Metazoa; phylum Cnidaria; class Anthozoa; order Scleractinia; family Rhizangiidae; genus Siderastrea; species Siderastrea siderea. The sequence goes on along the minus strand of OZ034976.1, from coordinate 37,485,204 downwards.
TGAAAGTCTTTTTTCTTTTACTTAGAAAAAGAAAGATAGAAAAAAGCTCAGAAAAAGAAATGCGTCAACCGGGATTCGAACCTGGCAAATTTAGAAGAAGATGAGAATTAGAAACCTGATACTTACCTGACTGCGCCAAGCCCGGGCTGACTGAGTCATGAGATGAATAAGTTCTGTAGGTTTAGTTGGTATGCGAACTCTTAGGAAACATAAACAAAAGCGACCAACCGTTTATTCGAGATGGTAATAAGCCCTTTGTAGGGCGAATGCTTCTCCCACGTTATGAATAAACTCTAGTCAGCCGTACTTACATCGATGTGTAAGATTCTCTTATATTTGACGTTTTCTTTTTACTCTCAACCTTGTGGGATGTAGAATGCGTAGTGGGGTCATAACCCAGAGATCGATGTTTTGTTATTGTACTAACAATCGAAAATGATTCGATTGCGCAAAAAGCATCCTTTAAAATATAAAAGCATCCTTTAAAATATAAAAGCATCCTTTAAAATATAAAAATATAGTTTGATTTAACTCCATTTGGCAAACAAGAATCGTATCCAACGCTCCAGTTGTGTTTTGTCGCCAGGTAAATGATCAATGCGTTCGACTAATGTTCTAGCCGCTTGAATAAACTCCTCCCATGTTTTAGCGGCTTCACGCTCTTTGTCGTAGTCTGCTAAGATGGTATCCAATCGGTTCAGCATCATCGGGCGAGTAATTGTTCCAACTGGTAACTGGTGGGAGTTTCAAAAGAGACAGGTAAGCTGATGTTTGATTTATGATCCAGGCTAGGTGGTCGACAGGGTACAAAGCGGTTCACCCAAGTCTTGAATTCGCTGTCTGGTAGTCTGGCTTCAAAACGCTCTCCTTTATACCATTGGCGCGTCTTGTCATCACACACAAACACCTTCTTATTCAGTTGTAGGGCCATTTGCACAGACCATCCTTTCGTTCCTTCCACTTCTTTTCGGTTCTCTGCTAGCACACCAAAGGCATAGGTCGTGTCAGAGTTCTTGACTTTGTAGTACTTGCGGTAAAGCGGACCCAGGCGATCAGGTCGAGGTAAATGTCGATTCAAAATATACGCTGCTTCATGAATCACATGACAGGCTTCTTGTTCCTCGTCGGGTTTGAGGTCATGTAGACGAAAAACTTTCGTATTGATTTCATTTTCTACAAAGAAATCCCCACGTTCGGGATCTTGAAGATGAGTTTGTAAATAGGTTCCGATCATGTTGGGAGGCATGTTTGACTGACATGAAAAAGGTCCTGACTTATAAAGGGTTCGTGGTCATTGTGACGTGAATCGGGTGCAGTCTTATTGTGACGTGGTCCGGATGTTGACAGCGTCCCTGACGCTATGACGTCAATGGGCAAGTCTGGGCAATAGTCTATTGTGACGTCAACGGGCAAGTCTCAACTTTTCTTTTACTAAAAATACTTTGTTGGTCATAAACTTTATTCAAATTGGTGGTTCCTAAAAGAACCGTTTGTTCACTCATAGAAATGAGGTTAGTGAAAATCATAACCAGACATTTGCTTCATCAGATCCATAGTTGATTCTGGTACATCCATTGGGTTGAAGAAATACATGGAATGTTTGACATGTTTGGGTTGACCACAAGGTTGAAAACGATGCCAGACTTTGAGTTGACCCTTTTTGTTTTTCTGCTTGTAAATTTTTGCCACATGCCACTGCTTCTCTTCTTCCTCGTACACATAGGCTTTCTTGTCAAGTAAAATGGATGCTTGAATCATCACACCTTGTGAATCATACAAATGACGCTTTTTTCCATCTAAAAGTCCAAAACCATAAACGACTTCTGTGTCTTGAAAGAAATGAAACCCAGCATAAAAAAGTTCAAATGGAACCAAAGGAATTTTAAACCCAAGACGATCAATGGCTTTTTGCAAAACATGTTTGGCTTCTTCTCGAGACATGACTGAAAATAAGAAAACAGAGACCCGTTATATGTTCTAGGGGAGTGACGTCAAACAGGTGCAACTCTATTGTGACGTCTGCAAGGTGTGTCGCTATAGGCAAGTCTGGGCAAAGTTAAACAGGTGCCAATGTGGTCCGGATGTTGACAGCGTCCCCACGCTATGACGTCAATGGGCATGTTAAAACACAGGTGTGTCCGGATGTTTACACGTCAACTGTATTGTGAAGTTATTCTATTGTTCTGTTTATTATAAAATTTGGACTGTCAGACGTTAAGTTCATTCAGTTCAAGATGCCTAGCAAGAAGAAACGTCCAGCTCCATTAGATCTTAGTATTGTCCATCAAGATGCTCAATCGGTTACTTTATCCGCAAAGACGTTACCCCAAAACAACCAACCTAAGAAGCAAAAACGAGGACCGTATGATCCTGAAGTCTATCAGACGGTGGAACAAATTCGACAAGAAGTAGAAACCCAAAATCCAAAAAGAAAGAAAAGGGAACCACCAGCTGAAGCGGTAGAATTATTACAGCAACTTCAAAAAGAAGCGGATCAACTGGATCAAGCCATTCAACAGATGACACCAGTCAACTCAACAGTAAAAGCTGTGAAGGAGTGTTATCAACTGCTAGACGAAGGAGAAGATCCGCCACACGTTTGTCCGTTTCATATGGAAAGGATAGGACCCGTAGTCAACAACAAAGGTTATCAGTTATCCAGATGTACCGATCAACCATGCCTCATCAAAGTGTTTAACGATGATAATGCTAAAACTTATCTACAGGGAGTTTACAACAAAGTTCACAAAGATATCCACGATCATTGGGGACAACTGCTCTGTTACTGTCAACCCGCTAACTTACCCGAACTTCGTCAAAGCAAGTCGGAAAAGAACCCAGACCGAATGTACTTGGCTTGTCGACAACATCAATGCAAGTTTTTCCGTTGGGCTGGTCAACCACTCGCTGATCCCGCCAATGTCATGACTTGCCTTTATCATTTGGAAAAAATGGAGGAACGTACCGCTAAAACAGGATGGCCGTATCTCCGTTGTCCCGCTTGGACGTGCTTTCTGTTCTGTGGAAAAGCCAATGGGGAAAAGTACATGTCTGCTGTCAGGAAAGACCTACATCCCGATGTCTGCGATCGGTGGGAGAAAATCACTTCTTTGTGTGGACATGTCCCTGTTCTGAAGCAGAGTTTCAGTGACAAGAACCCAGACCGAATGTACTTGGCTTGTGGAGATAACTGCTGCAAGTTCTTCCGATGGGCAGATCTACCTGTAGAAAAAGAAAACATGAAGGATCCTCTAGCCGTACAAGACTGGCTTCGAGATTGTATCCCACCTCCAGACCTAGGAGAAAGCAACAATGGAAAAGAAATGAGACCACCCAAGATGTATGGAGAAGGACTCACTCAAGCAGAACAAAGACTTCAACAGACTTGTGTCGGGCGAAACTTGCTAAGTGAAAAAGACTATATACCTCTCCACCCGAGTGTGATGGAAAAGGCTAAATTAGGTTTATTTTAGATTAAATATTAAAAAGGTCTTAGACTGTAAAAATTTCTTGTTTGTAGCTTTCGTGTAAGGATCGACCCAGATGGTCGCGAGATCAAAGCGTTCGTTTTCCATGAACGAGTCATTGGACTTCAACCCATTGACGACATCGTTGATGGTTTTTTCTTGTTAGGGGGCGAAAACTTAAACCAAAGCCAATCCCTACGCTTTAAGGTCTTATCTTTCAATACGATATTGATAGCATTGTGCAAGGTAGTACATCTCCATTTAGCTTGCAGATCAAAGAGTATTTTGACATTTTAGGTTCTTCCGTATGGATGTAATAGGATTTTATGTTTTGTTTATAGAAAAAGGTCTCAGACCGTAAAATAGTTTTGTGTATAGGATCTTTACGAGTTTCTAGAATAGTTTTGTGCATAGGAATCCCGCCATGGACGTGATGAGATAACAAAGCTCATCTTGATTGACAATCTGTACCACGGAATCTTTTTTCTTGTTGTTTTGTTTATAGAAAAAGGTCTTAGACTAGTTTTTTATTCATGCGCTTTTTTAAGCGCGCAAACTATATAACTAAGTAATTTTCAATAAACATCATTTGACATCATGTCTACCTGTGTGTTGTTTCTCTGTGAGACTTTGAGAGTGTGGCTCCTCTATAAAAGTCACCTTCATGTGTGTCGACAACTCTTTGAGCTAAACGAAGCGAATATAGAGTCGCTCCCTGCTTATGTGGACAGCCCGCTGGAAATTTTAAAAGAAACCTATATTGAGTTTAATCTCTATCGTTGGGTAGCTTACCTCCTATGGTTACAAAAGAGTGGTAAACCGTTTTATTGGTTTCGACAGATTGTGAAAAAATATCCAATACCAACCTTGGGTGATCTCTATGCTTTGTTATGGTTTCTAAAAGAAAACAAGTCACTCCAGCCCAAGCTCTCCTTAAGCGATATCGGGATCCCTCCAAACCAGGTAGTTTAGGCGGCGTGGAACGTTTTGCCAAAACATGGAACATTTCCAACAAACGGGCTCAAAATGTATTACGTAAAGATTTGGCGTATACTTTACATCGACCTAGACGACGAAAGGGGTTTCCTACCTTACCCATTAAAGTGATGAGTCGGGATGATCAATGGCAGTCGGATTTGATCGAAACTCAGAATATCGCTAAAGAAAACAAGGGCATACGCTATTTGTTGACCGTCATTGATATTTTATCCAAATATGCTTGGGTTCAACCCCTGAAAAACAAACAAGGTCCAACGGTCGTCAAAGCGTTTGACCAAATTCTCAAAGAAGGACGCAAACCCTTGAAGTTACAAACGGATAAAGGCAAAGAATTTTATAACAAAGACATGACAGCCTGGTTGAAAAAGAACAACATTGTGCATTTTTCCACGGGTGGGGATGCCAAAGCCGCGGTCGTTGAACGGTTTAATCGTACACTGAAAGAAAGACTGTATCGCTATTTTACAGCTGCCAACACCTTAACCTTTACGAACGTTTTACAGGATTTAGTCAAAGGCTACAATGCGAGTCAACATTCTAGTATTAAGATGGCGCCTCAAGAGGTGACGTTAAAAAATGAAAGACAAGTGTGGAACACGCTGTATGGAAAACCACCCAAACCACGAAAACCCACTTTGAAAAACGGCGATATGGTGCGTTTGAATAAAATTCATCGTCCGTTTGCCAAAGGCTATTTACCCGGTTGGACGGAAGAAGTGTTTTTGGTGGATAAAGTCAAACCTTTTCCTGCTTACAAGATCACGGAATGGGATGGCACACCTGTGGAAGGCACCTTTTACGAGGAAGATTTACAAAAAGTCTATGTGGCGGATGTGTTTCGGGTGGAAAAAGTACTTAAACGACGCAAGAATCAGTTGTTCGTTAAATGGAAAGGGTGGCCTGACAAGTATAACAGTTGGATATCGACCGAAGATGTACGTGACCCTACCCAGTCATAGCAGTCGCAAAGAATTTCCGAACAATCAGGCGAGTTCGTTTAAAGTACGTTTAGCCGAACCTTTACGTTTGTTAGGGGAAGGATGGCAAGTGGGTTTAGCCTCTATGTCTATACCAGATCGAGGCTTGAATCTCTCCCACATTAACCCTTACGATCAACCAGTATTTTTCTTGTCTTCGGTTCGTAAGAAAAAAGATAATTCCTTTGATTACAAGTTTCACAAATTGGTCCTCAAAGAGTTAAAAGACACGGATTGGATTCGGGATGGAGTCACGTTTATGAAAGCATCCATCCAATGGTTACAGCAACAACAAAGTCTAGAGTTTCGACGAGAGTATGAATCTGTGGAAAAACATGGAGAGAATCATACCTACTTTAAGTTTACTTGGGATGGCAACGATTTACTCTTGGACAACTCCAAATTAGTACGAGTACCATTTTCGGGTGTCGCCGACTTACAACCCCATTTTGCGTTTAATTCCGTGTTGGGCATCAAGATGGGATGGATTCGCACCGATTGGAAGAATGACTGGGAAGCTGGTGTCAACCTCCAAATTGTGTATCATGACCATAAAGTACAAACCAGAGGTCGCTATGATTTTCGAGATAAAAATGGAAACAATCTTTACATGCGACATGAAACGGATAACTTTGGAGTAACATGGTTTTATCTGACAGGTCGTTGCAGCTGGAAATTTACCAACCTCAACTTAGCGTTTGATCGGGCTGTGAAACAACCCATACGTTCGCTTCATGTGTATTCCGATGTAGCAGAAAGTTCTATGGTAGGTGCCCGTTTTACGGATTTGTTGAAAGAAGTGCATTATCCTCGTCAAGGTCAAGGCAAAGTATATTACGAACCCACCCAGATTCACTATTTACCAGTACGTAGAGAAGTCATTGATATCATCGAAGTCAACATCACGGAAAACACGGAATATGGAGAAGAACTGGTCAAGTTTAAAGAGGATCATACCCTTGTCACCTTACACTTTAAAAAGGCAGCCGAATAAAGATTTTAATCATTTGTCAACATGTCGTTCTTTGTCACCTTACCTAGTCATGCAAGTCAAAAAGAATTTCCCGACAATACCTCCAATGCGTTCAAGGTACGATTACCTACCCCTTTGAGACTGCTGGGCGAGGGATGGAAAGTAGGGCTGAGTTCCATTTCTCTCCCCGACACCAACGTCAACTTGACAGCCTTAGCCCCACTGACGGAATTTATCTTTGGCGAAACGTGTTACATTATCCTGGGTAGACAACGTATAAACAAAACGTTTAATTTAAAGCTGCAAATCTTACAAGACGATGGATGGGTGGTGAACGGGGTCAGTTTTATGAAAACCATTTTAAAATGGACGGATAAGCGGTTTCAAGAAGAAAATTGGCAAAGCTATGGGTTTCATTACAAAGAAAACAACAAGAATACCTGTTTAACGTGGACATGGCAAGGAGAGGATTTGTTCTTGGACAACAGTCATGTGGCACGACATCAATATACCTCTGGAGCGGTTCAAACTTATAGCCCGTTTGTGGCTTTTAACAAACGTGTGTGTCTCAAAATGGGGTGGTTTGTGGAAACCGAAAGCGGATTTCAACTAGGACCCAATCTCATCATGAGTTTTCCGAACGGAAAAGTCCCAGCCAAGAATGAGGTGGATTTTGTGACTGTTCCTGCTTCGGATCCGCTGTATTTTACCAGTGCCACGGATAAGAACAACGTCACCTGGATTTTTCTTAGTATGCGGGTCAACTGGACCTTTATTAACTTGAATCAAGCGTTTCGAAGTGTGATTCAGGATCCTAGGAGAACCCTGCATGTGTATTCGGATGTGGGTAGCAGTACGATGGTGGGTGACAAGATTGTGGATTTACTACGAGAAGTCCAATATGATCGTACCACCAAAGGTCAAGTCTACTTTGAACCTCAACATATTCAATATATACCGGTGCAAAGTGAAGTGATGGACATTATTGAGGTACAAGTAGCCGACACCATCGGAACTGGAGACGATTTAGCTAAATTTGGACCAGGACATACCTTAGTCACCCTTCACTTTAAACAAGCATGAAACGAAAACAAAAAGGAGGTGTCATCCCTTTAGCAGCTGTCATTCCTGGTTTAATGGCTGCAGGCAAAACAGCGGGGTTAGCTGCTTTAGGTGCTGCGGTAGGACATAAAACTAAACAATGGTTGAAGAAAAAGAATAAAAGGAAGACACAAAAAGGAAGAGGACTCAAACGATACTATTATGCGAGGCGGTAGTTTGACTCGGTTGAAAACCGATATCGAAGATCAAGAAGGCGCAGGGGTGGTGAAAGAAACGTTCAAAGGTGGTTTCAAAGGGGCTATAAAAACGCGGAACCCACTCAAATTACCCAGTAACACTGCTCAAGGAGCCAAAGAAGGATTGAAACGAGGACTGAAACGAAAAGCTGAACAAGTCTTGCAAAAAGAATTGGGCAAAGTCTTGAAAAAACCGAAAGTCAAACAAGCTGTCAAAGTCACGACCGCTCTTTTTCCCAAACAAGTGAAAAAAGTTAGAGATATTTTAGGGAAATAGCTTTCACACGCAAAGAATTTGCTAAGAATTTAAAAGAGCTTTTGAAAAGTGAGCTTAGAAAAGCAACGCTTTTCGTACGAATTAATAGATGGAACCCATACCCTCGAGACCCGCGTTTGTCATGGGGGATAAAGGCCTAGTAACAGTGCGTCGGGTGTATACTCAAACAGGTGGATGGATTAGTGCCGAGGTTCGTCGACCACCAGGCTATCAACTTGCAAAGTATATAAGGAAAAGAAAACAGAAAAAGTAAACTCATTTCATCATGGCAGCCAACATGACCATGAGCTCGACCCTTCAGTTGTTTAAGAAACCGGAGACGGATTATAGTATTGATTCGTATCGTATGGTAACCATTCAACCGACGACCACGGGAATTAACCCCATGGAATTTATTGTACCGAAACTGGAAAGTTTTGTGGATTTGAATCGAAGTTACTTTACGATGGAACTACAGATGAAAAAGAATGGTGGCAACAACTGGGATGCATCAGAAACATTGTGGCCTGCAAACAATCTAGCCCACACGATCATTAAACAGATTGATCTGTTCTTGAATGGGACTTTGATTAGTCCGCAATCTGACACTTATCACTACAAAGCTTATCTACAAACCCTGACCAACTTTGATACCAAAGATGGCAGAACCGTGCTAAGACCCCAAGGCTGGTTTAATGGGATCAACCCTCCCCCACAATGGACCGCTAACAAGGTAGATACCACATCCAATGCAGGCGCCGGGCATGCTGATTACCAAAACTTGGCAGCGAATACTAAACTCTTGCTAGCCAACATGTCTGCAGAACGAGGTAAACTGGCCGGAGGCAAAGTCAGACATTATGTCTTTGTCTCTCACCTAGAAATCTTTCACACAGGCAAATCCTTGGTGCCAGGGGTAGAAATCAAGATGAAGTTTCACTTTAACGACCCTAAAATCTTTCTGGATGGGGTCGGAAAAGCAGGACGTTTGACCGAGTCAGATATCAAGATCCGCTTTCACCTGTGTCAACTTAGACTCAATGAAGCGGTACATAGACATTTGGAAAGCAAAAGACATAATGGGAAGGCTGTAGCCAAGTACCCCACCGTTCGAAGTGAAATTCGAACTTACAGCATGGAAAATACCAAAAGCCGTGAAGAAATTCGCGATTTGTTTCAGAATCGTATCCCAGACCGTATGATTGTAGGTCTCCTCGACAGTCGGGATTTCAATGGAACGTATGACAGAAACTGCTTCTGTTTCCAGAAATTTGATCTGACTTCAATCAAGCAGATTGTACGTGGGGAAGAATATCCCTATGAAACACTCGAATTGGTAGGCAATGATAGCAGCCGCGATTTGTTAGGCTACTTTCGGTATCTGCTGGCAAGTGGGGCTTGGTGTCATTTGACAGGTAACATGTTGGAAGAAACCGATTGGGGAGAAGACAAAGGATGTACGTTGTTCATGATTGACAATGTAGCCAATGGATGTGCCGATAGCCGGAACCTGAACCCCAAACAGTCTGGAGACCTACAGCTTAAATTGGATTTCCGACAGGCACCTGCCAGTAATATCACCATCCTGGTGTACGGTGAGTTTGAAAACCTGCTGGAAATTGATCCCAACGGGGCAGTCTTGTACGATATCTACCAGCATCAACGAAGCAAAAGCTTCTAACTCTATAACCTTAGAATAACCTTAAGTTTGTGAGCTTTTCAAAGCGAGTGAAACAAGATGGAATTTGTAGCCTTATCGACCCAAGAATTAAATGCATTGGCAGATCAAGATCCCTCTTTGAAAAAAGTATTTGAGGGAACAGGACCTTGTGATGGTTTACCCCGCCGCCCTAAAAAGAAAGCCTGTTATATTGTCAATACAGATCCTGAAGGAAAACCGGGAGAGCATTGGATTGCTTTATGGACAGAAAACAACGTGTGTGAAGTGATGGATAGTTATGGTTTACCCCTCGAATGGTATCCTTACACACAACCTTTGATTGATTGGATAACACAACATTGGAAACATTGGATTCATAATGGAACCACTTTGCAAGGATTACACAGTTATGCCTGTGGACATTATTGTTTAACATATCTTAAACTAAAAGCCCGTGGTGGGTCTTTACAAGATTTCTTAGCTTTATTTTCAGATCATGATTATGTACAAAATGATGAAAAAGTGGCTAGTATGTTAGAACAGGCCAAACCTAAAGTGCCTTGGTATACCTGTATAACTCAATCGTGTGAACCTCGTGAAAAAGTAATAAAAAGCGTTGGATGGTAAACATTTTGTCATTCGCTTTTGAAAAAGCTCGCAAAAGTTTGTTATAAGTCCTAGAAAAGCTAGGCTTTTCGTAAGAATGCAATTCCCTTTAGTGAAACCGTTTCAATTTCATACCCCATCGTCTATTTTAATCGTAGGACCCTCGGGTTGTGGAAAAACCGTGTTTACGCAAAAATTGTTAGAGGATAATTTGAATGTATTTCAAACCAGACCACAAAGTATTCATTATTGTTATGGAGCGTGGCAACCCAAATTTGAACAAATGACGTTCAAATTTCATGAAGGCATACCAGAATTAGAGGACTTGGATGCATGGTTTCCCAAAGGGCAAGGGATTTTAGTCATGGATGATTTAATGGATGAAGGAAGTCATGATAAACGGGTATTGGATTTATTCACCAAACATTCCCATCATCGCGATATAACGGTACTCTATTTGTGTCAAGATATGTTTCCAGCAGGAAAATATGCCAAAAGTATTTCAAGAAATTCCCATTATGTTGTGGCTTTTAAAAACCCAAGGGATCAATTAGGGGTTCGTAATTTACTGTTACAAAGTTTTCCTACGTGTTGGAAAGAGTGTTTGGAAACGTATCAAACCTGTACGCAAGAACTCTTTGGCTATATGATGTTAGATTTACATCCGGCCTCAGGGGATGAAGAACGTGTGTTATCCCATGTGTTAAAAGACCAAGGATGGACTCGAAGTTATCAAAAAGGACAAGGATTGATGACTCCTTTTAAAGTAGCGAAAAATGCAGAATGGTTGGTGAAAAAATTTATTCCTTCCACACGTCATGTGTTTGATCGTTTTTGGAGTGGAGATATAGCCAAAAATGCCTTTGCTGGTAAAAATGGTTTGTTTACTAAGAAATTTTGGACTCACCCTCCAAAAGGAACTCGCATAAGAATTGTTAAAAACCCTAAAACAGGTAAGTACGAAAACATTTACGAAGAACCCTAAAGGCAAAAATGAGAGTTGTGACAACAGAAGAATGGCAACAATTTGTGGACAATGTCAAAGAAAAAGCAAATCAAATGTCACCCGATTCGATGGATTATGATATGATATGGTTTTTCTATGAACAAATCAAACTTGGACAAATTCCTATAAATAAGATGATCCGTGTCTATGGAGAAACTTATTTTCGTGAACTGATTGAGACTTGTAAAGTAGAAGCTTTGCTTCGTGAGTGAACAAGATGGAAGACCCTAGACTAAAAACCTTGTTTGAATTTTACCATCGACAATGGTGGACGTATAAACAACGTTGGAGTTATTTCAAATGGATGTACACGTGTCTTAATGCGTTGGCTTTGCTTTTGGTAGCCACAGGAACGGTGGTAGGACCGATTCTGAAAAATTCTATTTTAGTGGCTGTCTTAGCAGCCATAGGGACTTTTGTCAAAGGATGGAACGAGGCTAGTTTAAACAATATCAACATAAACTAAGGATGAGTGCTTTTGCGTATACCACTTATGCTAAAGCTTTGAATGAATTACGACAATGTCTAAGAGAAAATACCACAGACACCCTTCAAAGTTTTATTGTCAAAATGACCAGTTTGGATGATATCATTGTGGATTTAGCACCACCGATTCCTGCAAGGGTATTCGAAGACTATAAAAACAAGTACGAACCTTGTCAAGTGGACAACTATAAAAGACCACCGACCCCTACCCACGATGTCAAAATTTTTTCAGAGAGGAGGCGTTTACGTCGAAGAAAGCCACGTTTAATTGATAAATTGGCTTACGGCGCTAGTTTTTTGTTAGCAGGACCGGCTCCTACGTTTACCACTGCGGCAGGCAAACTTGCAGGTCAAGCTTTAAAAGGTATTACAGATAATATCCGACATTATAAACGACGACGATGATGCGTTTAGAACAACACAAACCTTTTTTCAAATCTTTGGCTGATCAACCTAGTCAAATTTCAAGACGTAAATTATTGTTACAAGCTACCAAAGATCAAATCAATATGTTGAGTGAAGTCATTTTAAATTTACTTAAACGAAATGTCGCTGTGGATCCTAGTTTGATGACCAGACTGAAAAAACATAAACAGATATTAAGAGAACTACGACAACGCCAATATTCCTTGAAAAAACGTCGCCAACTCTTAATGGATGCCAAAGGAAATCAGTTGTTTCGGGATTTACACGACTTGGTCTGTGTATGCTTAAATAGAACTTAAATTTCTTTGATACGCAAACGTTATTTCATACGCTAAGAAAGTCAACATCATTTGGAGCTTTTCTCTCACACGCAAAGAATATTGCTAAGAGTTAAAAGATGGAAGGGTTTTATAAAGTACCAGCGCAAGTGTGGGAACAACTGATTGATAAGTATCGTGAGGATTTGACAGATAATACACAATTGACGAAAGCTGCTAAACTGGCCGCGGAAAAAATTTATGGTTAGCGTCGGGGTACCCACCAGCTATGATTAATGCTAACATTAAACCTTTGTCAAGAGAATTGGGGCATTTAACAAAACGGATAAGAGACGAAGGAGAAGAGGATGGTGGACCGATCCCGCCTAAACCTATAAAAAGGATCAAAGCTAAAGTAAAAACCCCTAAAACAACACCTAAACCCAAACCAAGTACGAGTAGAAGACGGTTACTTCCAACCCGTCCCGACGAAACCAACCCCAAACCCAAGAAATGAAAACGGCAAACCGAAGTCGAAAAGTTACAACCCAGACCCGGATGGGAAGAATGGGGCGCAGGAAGAAAACTAAGAAGACAACCCGAGTACGACGAAAGCCCTTAGGGATTCAACAAGGAGGTGCTTTTGATGTACAAAAAGCTTTAGCCAAAACAGGGATTGAATTTCATTGGTCTGGTTATCAATATTTGGGACCCGGTACCAAATTGAAGAAAAGACTGGCTAGAGGAGACCCAGGGATTAATCGTTTGGATAAAATTGCTAAACAACATGATATTGATTATGATAAAGCCAAAAATTTACAAGATAAGTGGAAAGCCGACACGAAAATGATTAAAGCCATTGACGCTTTACCCGGTAAGAAAACAGTACCCGAACGAATTGTAAAACGTATCATGCAAGCGAAAAAGAAAATTAAAATGTAGTCAATAAACCAGCCATGTTTAAAATTCTGCCATGTGTTTTATTCTACTTTGTACCTAGTCACATTCACCCTAGTGGTTTCTAACCCTTAAGTCTATGTACATACCATTATTTACATCATTCATGGATAAGCCCTAATAAAAACTATATACAAATTTAACTAACTTTTTTTTATCCTAGCGCCCTAGTGGCTTTTTACATGACATGACTCGAAGAGTCTACTATTTACACCATCTCTCACCTTGTCACCTAAACACATTCCTCAAAACCAACTCCGTCCTAATTGTCTATAAGTCTAATAATGCGTGAATGTCCTGTTCTACGGTGGGGGACTCCAAATCCAAGCTGCCGTAGCCGTACGGGTAAGTCAGGTACGTCTCCGGATCGATGACGCGTTTTTCGAAGACCATCTGGTATTTTTTCTGTTCGGCCACTGTTTGGATACTGAAATCCTTGGGGTTGCGGATGATACGATGCGAACGTCGGACGTCATGTCTTCGAGGAATAATGCGGCCGGTCCCAGTATCCACCAGCGGGTCTGTCAGTTCGTTGAGGACGTTGTCGCGCATGACAGCATAATTCAGGTAACGGCTACCTTCCGTGCTGAGGCTAAACCCTTTCACTTTGCATTCGGTTTTGTTGTTCGTCTGATGATAACCATAGTTCTTAGGACCCGCGGATACAAACTCATCAATAGGGTGCGAGATCCCGGTCTTTTTGTCGAGCAGTTCATCTGTAAATTCCCCCAAGTAGTCCCCCGTTGTCGGTACATAGTGTGAAGGATTGTTTTCGTCCACCAGTATCACGATCGAGTCCGTATCGTAATAGAGTACTTGCTGGCCTGCTTTATCAAGCTCATGATAAAGCATAAGGCGGACTAAGCAGGTTGTAAACGCTGCCACGAAGATGTTGGTACGCCCGTTAATTTCGATGTCGTCTTCCTTGTTAGTGTAGAACACGTCTAGAATGTCTTCATTGTGAGGATATGTTTGGAATTTCTGTATGATGTAACGATCGCTCTGGATAAAGTCGTGAAAGTCGTCCGGTGAGGTGAAGTGGGCCACTTGTGTTTTGTTTGTGCGTTGGCCGAACTTCCCCCACACGGAGTTAAGCATAAGTTTAGCTAAGGACCGAAGACCGCTGTTCCCACCTTTCTCTAATTCTTCATATTGAAGGTCGATCCCTTCCTGCTCTTTGAATTCTTGAAGAAATCGACGTTTCTTTTCTTCTGTGTCGACGTTTTTCGGCCATCCGGAAGCCTCCATCTTTAATCGATACCATTTGTCCACATAGTTACTGAAAAGACCCACTTTGCGCTGCTCTTCTGGGAAATGGAAGACTTCGTAAATTTGTACGATCGTGTAACCTTTCTCTTGGGCTTCCACCAATTCCGGGGTACACCATGTACCTATGAATTCGCGTTCAATATCATCATGGGGGCATCTAGCACTTCGTTCTAGCGTGGGGCACTGCAATTGATCCTCTGCGCACTTACAACATAATGGGAACATCAGTTTACCCTGTACGCGCACAGGGAGGACGGGATGGTACAGTTTCCGGGGCGCTCGCACTTTGCACTTAGCAATTCCATAATAATGTTCAATGTCTTGGTCTTCTGGGTTCAACAGGATTTCAGGATGCTGGGTCGGGTAGCAGCCGTACTTATTGATGGTCGGGTAGAGGGAGGTAAAATCGACATACAGGATCTTCTCACCAGGTCTGCACTTGTGATAAAGTTTGGCGGCGTTTGTTCTGCCGCCAAAGAAGGCGTCACGGGGCTTGAGCCGTTCCACGAATTCCAGGGTCTTCACAAATTCCTCTATTTCGGGGTCTTCTTTCTTTAGTTTCGCCCACTCACAACCCCCACATCTCGACAACCTGGTAGCCAGCACGACGGAGTTTGTTACTCGTTCTTCTGGTGTTTTCACGTACTTCGTACATACGCCGACCGGCGTGACGGTAATGCACTTCGCTCTGATTAGGATAGCAATTGGTGCATCCATGCCAGTAGCAGCCATGGTATTGAAAAATCATGTTTCGCTCCGGGTCATAGCCATCGACGGTGGTCCCGATGTCCTCAATAAACTTTTCGCCCCCATTACCGGCGTGCTGAATGTATGTTCTGTGGGCGGGATGTCTGGCTTTAGGGGTTTGCATCTCATCGTGCAAATCACGCTCTTCGGGGGAAATGTTCTTCCGACACTCGTAATCTAGCCACTGAAGCCATTCCAGTGCTTCTCGGGATTGGTTCCCCTGCTGCCCGCTCCATCCATAGGTCGGTTCCGAGGCAATCTTTTCTTTGGCCAGGCGGTTTTCGATGAGGTCCCTGTTGCATGCAGATGCTATCGTCACGTGTTCAAATGGATTGAAATTCGATTCTTTTAGAAACAGTTCCTGAAACGTTTGACATCCTAGACGCAGGATAGTTACATCTAGGCGGCAGTATTCAACAAGTTCATGTTGAAAGTTGAAGATGGCGTTGCGGTCTACTTGGGCCTGATACCATTTGTCGAAGTCCTTCTTTTTCTCCTTACTCATTGTTTGGGGCATGTAATCTTCTTTAGGCGGAAGAGGGCCAATGTATTGCTGATTTTCCACTCCATTAAAAAGATGTGGGAAATATCCCTTGGCAAGTGGATGTTCTACAAAGTTTCCCTGGTCGTCCTTGATGAAGCGCCCGGCAGCATCTTTGGCATAAAGCTTCAACCCAAAGGTTTTGGGGAAATCGCTCAAGGGCGAAGCAAAGAAATTGAGGCTATCAATAAAGCGAATGCCGTAATGGCACAGTTCTAGAATTTTGGCCCCACATCTAATCTGCTGAACCGTCTTATCGTCACGATAAAGTTCCTGTATGACAAAATAGCCGTCGTATGCCTGGAGGTTATGGGCAATCACGATAGCCTTGCGCGTGTCCTCCTCAGTGAATTCCTTCAAGTCCTCGATAAAAGTTTTCACACAATCTTCACCCGAAATAATGCGCTCATAGCCCTCGTCTGTTTGATAAACACAAAGATTAGCGACGTGTGTGCCTGTGTCCTGTCGTGCTTCCAGATCGAAATACACATGTAAAGGGGGTTTCTTCTTGTCTTGCTGATCTTGCTGGTCTTGCTGATCTTCACTCATTCTATCGTCGGCTTCGAAGAGTTCTTCTACGATATCCTGAGGTTCTGGTCCTTCTTCTTCTGCTTCGGCACGGCGTTTGGCCGCTTTCTTGAGTTCTTCTTTTTTCTGCTTGACTTCGCGGGCTGATTCTATGTAGCATCGGTGGACGCGTAGGTTAGCATAAGCTTTGCATGTGGGGCATGTGCTGAAGCTGCATTGATACTTTTTCTGCTCGTTGAGGCCATTGTTAACCTTGCCGCAGGATTTACAGTGCCTTACGGTCTTACACACAGATTGGTGAGGGCTGAAAACACCGGCCACGCTGTATTGAAGATGATTTGCCAGACAGGTGGGCCCAAAAAAGTAGCGACCGCAGGGTTCGCAAAGGAGGGTCGCCTTCAGGTGTTGTAGATGGCACGTCTCGAAGTCCGGGCAGTCGCAGCGTCTACAACATTTGCATAGTTTATTCTCCAGGGCTTGACAACGATGGTGGCCTTTGTAGTTGTAGCCTTTCAGGCAGTACGGGCAGTAGTAACTGGTTTGGTAATACCCGTTGAGAGTATTACAGCCATGATAATGGTCATCGTGATGAATGATGATAATGTCCTTCTTCTTTTCATCGTACGGGGCGAAGGCCACAGCTTCCGAGTTTTTTCCGACGTACACGCAAATGATGCGATACTCTGGCAGCACAGCTTGGAATTTTTTCAGTTCGTCTGGACCCACAGGACAATCTTCGGGGACCCCAGCCAGTTTGGAAAGACGATACGCAGCTTGGAGTTGCGGGCGGTCGCTGGTTTTACTTTGAGCTTTGGTCAGTTGAACGCGGGTACCATGACCAGAGGGAAAATCCACAGCGGCTTTGGCAGCCACAATGGGTCTAGGCCCACACAGCTTATCGTTGGGGTTACGAATCTTGATCACCGACTTGTTTTTGAGCAGAAAATCTTCGGCACCTAAGTACCCCAACTTCTTGCGTCGAGGTTTTCCGGTTCCACGGAGGACGCGAGGAGCCACGGTTGTCACTTCTAGGCGGAACGTATCTTTCATTTCGAATGATTCATTCGAGTTCAAGGCCGATTGCAAATGATTAAAAATTTGGTCAACCATGTGTGTCGAATTCCTCCAATTGCCCGCGACGAGTCCATTCGCCCGGTAAGCCTGATCCCTGAGCCGATCGCTAAAAATGTCAAAATAGACACGATGGTTGTCCGGAACATCGCGTTGATCAATCAGTTCCTGGATAACCCTTTGTAGACCATCACGAAGCGCGGGTGCCAGGTGATCCACGACATTCCCTTCTTGACGTAGATTTGCCTGATAGCGCCGTTCCTGAATACCATACCGACGGTTTTGGTCGCGGCTGAGGGGTTGTAATTCGAAGACAAACCTTCCAGGTTGATCGGGGTTGATGTTACCTCCTTGTTGCTCGATAAGATTTCGTTGATACTGGCGCTGGTTTTCCCTGGCGTTGTAAAAAGCCTCAGCGTTGGCCGCGAAGCGTTCGGTTTCCGCTGCTTCTAAGGCATCCACAAGTTGTTGGTCTTCTTCGAACATTTCCATTGATGCAATCAAATCTTGATCCGACATACTACAGTAAAGTTAAGGAAAAACCGGGTATAAGTTTTGGTATTAAAAAAATTGTTTTTGGTATCGGTCAGTCAAGTTTGTTTTGATTTGGTCGGTCGTCCGTTTCCTGAGAGTCCGCACAGTTTGTTTTGATTGTTTTCTGAGAGTCCGCACAGTTTGTTTTGATTTGGTCAGTCGTCCGTTTCCTGAGAGTCCGCACAGTTTGTTTTGATTGTTTTCTGAGAGTCCGCACAGTTTGTTTTGATTTGGTCAGTCGTCCGTTTCCTGAGAGTCCGCACAGTTTGTTTTGATTGTTTTCTGAGAGTCCGCACTGTTTGTTTTGATTTGGTCAGTCGTCCGTTTCCTGAGAGTCCGCACAGTTTGTTTTGATTGTTTTCTGAGAGTCCGCACAGTTTGTTTTGATTTGGTCAGTCGTCCGTTTCCTGAGAGTCCGCACAGTTTGTTTTGATTGTTTTCTGAGAGTCCGCACAGTTTGTTTTGATTTGGTCAGTCGACCGTTTCCTGAGAGTCCGCACATTTTGTTTTGATTGTTTTCTGAGAGTCCGCACAGTTTGTTTTGATTGTTTCCTGAGAGTCCGCACAGTTTGTTTTGATTGTTTTCTGAGAGTCCGCAAACTTTGTTTTGATTTGTTTTGGTTTGCCCTCCTCATGTGAGGGGAAAAACTTGTACCCGTTTTTATTTACTTAAAGACACTTTAGGAAAAGTGCGTTCTTTCTAAGAAAAGCAAACGAATTCTCGGTGACTGTTGTTGATAAAGACGAACACGCAACAGTAGCGGCTGTTGTCTTTGCAACGAATACACGTTAAACTCGTTCCCTCTTAAAGAAAAAACTTTTTAGCCAAATGGATTTTTCTAGAATAGTATGAAAAAAGGATACTTACGTTTCTGGATCCATTGCGAGGCTGATAAGCGTCAAACTTGTTTTGCTGCTTGTCTTGCTGCTTGCGTAGATATCTCGTAGAGGTTTGTTCTCTGTCAAGGTTGGGTTTGAAATGACTCGCAGGCCTTGGGTTTTTATAATCACTCTCCTGGTTTGCGTCTGCGTAAAAGGTACTCGTGACGTCGAATGGGTGCAGCAGTATTGTGACGCACTTTTTCTATAGAAAAGGGTGCAGCTGTATTGAATTGGGTGCAGCTGTGACGTCAAATAGGTGCAGCTCTATTGTGACGTGTCGTAGGCGTGTTTGGGCTTGTCTGATTATCATATAGATTGATTTTAAGCTTTCTGATTATCATATAGATTGATTTTTGTTTTCACAACAAATTATTTACGAACGACGATGGATCAGATCACGCTCATTATCGATCTTGAAGGCTTTCATCTTTCGAGTGGTTTTTTAGTTCGAGAATTAGGATGGTGTACGATCAAGGGAGAAAATGATAGTCAGCATTTTTATTCTCGCTTGCGTTATAAAGATTTAAGTTATAAAGATCGACGAACCGTTAATTGCGTGTATCGCCATGTGCATGGATTACGCTTCGAATCCGCCTACAAAGAAGCCGCGTTACCGCAAAGAGATGTGGAAGCTGTGATTAGAGCCTTATACCGCGGTGGACTTATTGCTTACAAAGGAGGTCATTTAGAAAAAGATTTACTTGACAAGATGGGATTACCGTCTGTAAATTTAGAAGACTTTGGTTGCCCGAAAGCTGATTCGTTATGGTCAAAACTTTATCTACCAGGAAAATCATGCGGACATCATAAAGAACAACCCTTCAAGTTGGTGCATTGCCCCAAGCAAGAAACCTATTTATTTTTTAACTGGTTACAAAATAAACTGAAAGAAATAAGTTTTTAACTGGTTACAAAATAAACTGAAAGAATCATTGCGAAAACCAACGGCTCTTTTAGGAGCCACCAAATCGTTATGAAAGCTTTTTGACCAACAAAGTGTTTGACCAAATAATAATAATAATAATAATATAATAATATTATATTTCTTTTAGTACGCATCGACAAGATTGGACAAGATGTTTATAAGAATTTGTAGGTCATTGCTTTTATTAAAAATTGGTGGCTCCTAAAAGAGCCGTTTGTTGAGAATAAAATCTTTAGAAACTAATCCCGTCTACTTCTGGTCTTTGTTGCGGATCGGAATGCCACAACATTTCAAACTCCGGGTCGTGGCTGGGTCGTCGTTTGAATGCCACTACTTGGTAAATGACAATATCATTGTTCTGTCCTTGGTAGGGTAGCTGCTGATGTTTTAAACTCCAAAGTGTAACAGCAAGGGAATACACATCGGCTTTGGTTGTCGGTTGTTTCCCTTGAAAGAGTTCCGGGGCACGATAGGCGGGTGTTCCTTGCATGCTTGATTTTTCAGGATTTGAAGCGGATTGCGCGCAACCAAAATCAATCACTTTACAGTGATGATTCGTGTCGACTAACACGTTGGCTGGCTTTACATCGAGATGTAACACATCGTTGTAGTGGAGATAACTAATGGCGGCGACCAACTGCTGTGCGTACTTACGCCAGGGATACGGTGCGTCTTGATTGATGAGTGTTTGTAAATTTGTTGCGTTAGGTATCCATTCCATGATGATAACGGCTTCGGTTTGAACTGCAATCAAACGGATCACGTGGCGGTGGTTTAAACCAAGTAGGCGGGATTCTGCTTCAAACGCTTCTCGGGATGCTAAAGGATTTTTTGTGTTGGATCGAATCTTTTTTATCGCTACTGTTTGGTTTTGATACACGCCTTCGGAGACATCAGCAAAACCACCACTGCCTAAACGTTGTCTAAATTCCATGTTCTCACAATTTGCGAATGGAAAAACACGTGTTTTATACCGTCTTTGAGAGACCGCTCGGATCGAAAAACGCATACTAATTTGGCGGTCGCTTTTGTCGGATTTTTTTTTTCTGTGAAAAATTAAGATGTTTTCTGAGAGG
Source organism: Siderastrea siderea (assembly GCA_964030785.1). Classification (NCBI taxonomy): domain Eukaryota; kingdom Metazoa; phylum Cnidaria; class Anthozoa; order Scleractinia; family Rhizangiidae; genus Siderastrea; species Siderastrea siderea. Next base: position 37,464,263 of record OZ034976.1, on the reverse strand, counting down.
AGCGGAATTTCGGTTATAAAGAAAGCTAAAATTTATCATTATCAGCTCATTTCTGAGAAGCAAACATCTCTCGTCTTGTCAAACCAAGTAGCTACAGGGATCTCTGACCACAAGAGATCCAGCTGTACATCATGCAGTTAGCCGATCGCGCCTATCACAGAGACCGTCTACGTGTCGTCCACGAGGTACTTGAGCGATTTTGGGACATTTGTAATTGCGGCCCGTTTCACATGTTGCGTGAAATCCATTTTAGTAAAAAATGGAAAATTTGTTGCGGTATTAGACAGTTTCTAAGATCGCGGAACAGTGTCATCTATAAGTATCAAATCTGCTGCCGAAGACCCAACCCGATCTACCAACGATTTGCTGAGGAGCGACGAGTCGACGAAGAGCAAGACTGATTTCTCAACCAATCAAACCAACGGCTCTTTTAGGAGCCACCAAATAGTTATGAAAGCTTTTTGACCAACAAAGTGATTGACTAACTCATATTATTGTTTTTATTTTGCAGGTTTTATAAAATCTTTGGAACATTTGTCGTTGCGGTCCCTACCATGTGTTGAAGGAGTATCTCTTTATCAAAAAGAGAAAATGGAAGATCACATGTGGTATACGTCGATCTCTTGAACGTCAAGGCTATCAGTTTCCCGACAGCTGGGCAAAGAAAACACTGTGTTGCCGCAAAAACTCCGACGACGGCGAAGATTAATTCAAAACAAACAAACGGTTCTTTTAGGAGCCACCAATTTTAATGAAAGTTTATGACCAACAAAGCAAAAGAAAAACAGAGTTTGACCCAAAGAGGAGTCGAACCTCTAATCTTCTGATCTGGAGTCAGAGGCGTTACCATTGTGCCACCGGGCCGTACCACAAGGAAGCGGTTAAAATTACAAAGTGATATATAAGGCAAACTGTTAGGTATTAAAAAGTACCAGGTAACTAGAGTTTATTTCAATTAATCGAAATAAAGCTAGGAGACCTGGTCCGCTTTTCGCTCAATAGTCTAGTGGTTAAGACAGTGCGTTGTGGCCGCAAAAACCCGAGTTCGAGTCCTGGTTGGGGCAATTCTTTTTCAAACAAAATAATTTGAGCGACCGAATCTACCACTCAAACTTATTCAACTCATTACTCAGTCAGCCCGGGCTTGGCGCAGTCAGGTAAGTATCAGGTTTCTAATTCTCATCTTCTTCTAAATTTGCCAGGTTCGAATCCCGGTTGACGCATTTCTTTTTCTGAGCTTTTTTCTATCTTTCTTTTTCTAAGTAAAAAAAAAAAGACTTTCAATGAGAAGTAAAAACAAGATGGCGGCTTCGGAGAAGAAACCTTCCCGATCCAACATGGCGGCTTCGGAGAAGAAACCCTCCCGATCCAACATGGCGGCTTCCAAACCTTCCCCCTCGAAGCTTCGCTTCGTAAGATCATCAACAAGATGGCGGCTTAGGGTTCAAAACAACACTTAGGGTTACGATCCCGAAAAACAACATGGCGACTTAGGGATCCAAAATGGCGGCTAACCTAAATAAAAAACTTTACCAAAAAAAAAATCAAAATCCAAAAAATCCAACATGGCGGACTTAGGGTTCAAAACAAAAATAAACTTAGGATTAGGGGTCCTGCCGACCCGCTTCGCGGGTCCCAACATTCCGCATCTCATTTGCATAAAATTCCCCGAATTGGGCCCACATATACTCTGGGGTGCTTTTGTGCTGGGGCCGTTGCACCAAAACCAGCACTTTTTTGACGGACCCACCCCACCCCTCTCAAAACTGAAATTCCCACCTTATCGACAAAATCGAAGACTTTCTACACGATAAACTATTTTTTCTGATAGCCCCGAGGGATTTGCATTATTATTGGGCCAGTGCGCAGCCTTGCGCAGCCTTGCGTAGTTAACAACACCTTTTTTAGCCTCTGGGAAGGCCAAAAATGGGGTTTTTTTCCCTAAGGATCGCACATATCGCGCCTTTCTACACAATAAACTTTTTTTTCTGATAGCCCCGAGGGATTTGCATTATTATTGGGCCAGTGCGCAGACTTGCGCAGACTTGCGTAGTTAACAACACCTTTCGTAGCCTCTGGGAAGGCCAAAAATGGGGTTTTTTCCCTAAGGATCGCACATATCGCGCCTTTCTACACAATAAACTTTTTTTTCTGATAGCCCCGAGGGATTTGCATTATTATTGGGCCAGTGCGCAGCCTTGCGCAGCCTTGCGTAGTTAACAACACCTTTTTTAGCCTCTGGGAAGGCAAAAAATGGGGTTTTTTCCCTAAGGATCGCACATATCGCGCCTTTCTAGACAATAAACTTGTTTTCTCATAGCCCCGAGGGATTTGCATTATTATTGGGCCAGTGCGCAGACTTGCGCAGCCTTGCGCAGTTAACAACACCTTTTTTAGCCTCTGGGAAGGCCAAAAATGCGGTTTTTTCCCTAAGGATCGCACATATCGCGCCTTCTTTGTGCTTTTGCACAAAAGGAATTTTTTTCGGATGGTCCCAGAGGGATTGAATGCATTTGGGACCTTTGTGCATGCAGCTGAGTGCGCCAATTAGCTTTTTTCTGTTTTTTGGGGCTAATTCCAGCCCTGAAAAAGTGCAGCACTTTTTAGTATCGCCAAATTCGATAAAAATAGTGCCAAATGGAATGTTTTTTGGTGCCGCAACGGGATCTGCGGTGCTTTTGTGCTGGGGCCGTTGCACCAAAACCAGCACTTATTTGAGGGACCCAACCCACCCCTCTCAAAACTGAAATTCCCACCTTATTCGACAAAATCGCAGATTTTATACACAATAAACTTTTTTTCTGACAGCCACGAGGGATTTGCATTATTATTGGGCTAGTGCGCAGACTTGCGCAGCCTTGCGTAGTTAACAACACCTTTTTTAGCCTCTGGGAAGGCCAAAAATGGGGTTTTTTCCCTAAGGATCGCACATATCGCGCCTTTCTACACAATAAACTTTTTTTTCTGATAGCCCCGAGGGATTTGCATTATTATTGGGCAAGTGCGCAGACTTGCGCAGCCATGCGTAGTTAACAACACCTTTTTTAGCCTCTGGGAAGGCCAAAAATGGGGTTTTTTCCCTAAGGATCGCACATATCGCGCCTTTCTACACAATAAACTTTTTTCTGTGATAGCTCCGAGGGATTTGCATTATTATTGGGCCAGTGCGCAGCCTTACGCAGCCTTGCGTAGTTAACAACACCTTTTTTAGCCTCTGGGAAGGCCAAAAATGGGGTGTTGTCCCTAAGGATCGCACATATCGCGCCTTTCTACACAATAAACTTTTTTTTCTGATAGCCCCGAGGGATTTGCATTATTATTAGGCCAGTGCGCAGACTTGCGCAGACTTGCGTAGTTAACAACACCTTTTTTAGCCTCTGGGAAGGCCAAAAATGGGGTTTTTTCCCTAAGGATCGCACATATCGCGCCTTTCTACACAATAAACGTTTTTTTCCGATAGCCCCCAGGGATTTGCATTATTACTGGGCCAGTGCGCAGACTTGCGCAGCCTTGCGTAGTTAACAACACCTTTTTTAGCCTTTGGGAAGGCCAAAAATGGGGTTTTATCCCTAAGGATCGCACATATCGCGCCTTTCTACACAATAAACTTTTTTTTCTGATAGCCCCGAGGGATTTGCATTATTATTGGGCCAGTGCGCAAACTTGCGCAGCCTTGCGCAGTTAACAACACCTTTTTTAGCCTCTGGGAAGGCCAAAAATGGGGTTTTTTCGCTAAGGATCGCACATATCGCGTCTTCTTTGTGCTTTTGCACAAAAGGAATTTTTTTCGGATGGTCCCAGAGGGATTGAATGCGTTTGGGACCTTTGTGCATGCAGCTGAGGGCGCCAATTAGCTTTTTTCTGCTTTTTGGGGCTAATTCAAGCCCTGAAAAAGTGCAGCACTTTTTAGTATCGCCAAATTCGATAAAAATAGTGCCAAATTTAATGTTTTTTGGTGCCGCAACGGGATCTGGGGTGCTTTTGTGCTGGGGCGTTGCACCAAAACCAGCACTTTTTTGAGGGACCCACCCCACCCCTCTCAAAACTGAAATTCCAACCTTATCGACAAAATCGCAGACTTTCTACACAATAAAATTTTTTTTCTCATAGCCCCGAGGGGTTTGCATTATTATTGGGTTAGTGCGCAGCCTTGCGCAGCCTTGCGTAGTTAACAACACCTTTTTTAGCCTCTGGGAAGGCCAAAAATGGGGTTTTTTCCCTAAGGATCGCACATATCGCGCCTTTCTACAAAATAAACATTTTTTGCTGATAGCCCCGAGGGATTTGCATTATTATTGGGCCAGTGCGCAGCCTTGCGCAGCCTTGCGTAGTTAACAACACCTTTTTTTGCCTAGGGGAAGGCCAAAAATGGGGTTTTTTCCCTAAGGATCGCACATATCGCGCCTTTCGACAAAATAAACTTCTTTTTCTGATAGCCCCGAGGCATTTGCATTATTATTGGGCCAGTGCGCAGCCTTGCGCAGCCTTGCGTAGTTAACAACACCTTTTTTAGCCTCTGGGAAGGCCAAAAATGGGGTTTTTTCCCTAAGAATCGCACATATCGCGCCTTTCTACAGAATAAACTTTTTTCTGATAGCCCCGAGGGATTTGCATTATTATTGGGCCAGTGCGCAGCCTTGCGTAGTTAGCAAAACCTTTTTTAGCCTCTGGGAAGGCCAAAAATGGGGTTTTTTCCCGAAGGATCGCACATATCGCGCCTGTCTACACAATAAACTTGTTTTCTCATAGCCCCGAGGGATTTGCATTATTATTGGGCCAGTGCGCAGACTTGCGCAGCCTTGCGCAGTTAACAACACCTTTTTTAGCCTCTGGGAAGGCCAAAAATGGGGTCTTTTTCCTAAGGATCGCACATATCGCGCCCTCTTTATGCTTTTGCACAAAAGGAATTTCTTTCGGATGGTCCCAGAGGGATTGAATGCATTTGGGACCTTTGTGCATGCAGCTGAGGGCGCCAATTAGCTTTTTTCAGCTTTTTGGGGCTAATTCAAGCCCTGAAAAAGTGCAGCACTTTTTAGTATCGCCAAATTCGATAAAAATAGTGCCAAATGGACTGTTTTATGGTGCCGCAACTGGATCTGGGGTGCTTTTGTGCTGGGGCCGTTGCACCAAAACCAGCACTTTTTTGAGGGACCCACCCAACCCCTCTCAAAACTGAAATTCCCACCTTATCGGCAAAATCGAAGACTTTCTACACAATAAACTTTTTTTTCTGATAGCCCCAAGGGATTTGCATTAATATTGGGCCAGTGCGCAGCCTTGCGCAGCCTTGCGTAGTTAACAACACCTTTTTTAGCCTCTGGGAGGGCCAAAAATGGGGTTTTTTCCCTAAGGATCGCAGATATCGCGCCTTTCTACACAATAAACTTTTTTTTCTGATAGCCCCGAGGGATTTGCATTATTATTGGGCCAGTGCGCAGCCTTGCGCAGAATTGCGTAGTTAACGACACCTTTTTTAGCCTCTGGGAAGGACAAAAATGGGGTTTTTTCCCTAAGGATCGCAGATATCGCGCCTTTCTACACAATAAAATTTTTTCTGATAGCCCCGAGGGATTTGCATTATTATTGGGCCAGTACGCAGCCTTGCGCAGAATTGCGTAGTTAACAACACCTTTTTTAGCCTCTGGGAAGGCCAAAAATGGGGTTTTTTTCCCTAAGGATCGCACATATCGCGCCTTTCTACACAATAAACTTTTTTTTCTGATAGCCCCGAGGGATTTGCATTATTATTGGGCCAGTGCGCAGACTTGCGCAGACTTGCGTAGTTAACAACACCTTTCGTAGCCTCTGGGAAGGCCAAAAATGGGGTTTTTTTCCCTAAGGATCGCACATATCGCGCCTTTCTACACAATAAACTTTTTTTTCTGATAGCCCCGAGGGATTTGCATTATTATTGGGCCAGTGCGCAGCCTTGCGCAGCCTTGCGTAGTTAACAACACCTTTTTTAGCCTCTGGGAAGGCAAAAAATGGGGTTTTTTCCCTAAGGATCGCACATATCGCGCCTTTCTAGACAATAAACTTTTTTTTCTGATAGCCCCGAGGGATTTGCATTATTATTGGGCCAGTGCGCAGACTTGCGCAGCCTTGCGTAGTTAACAACACCTTTTTTGGCTCTGGGAAGGCCAAAAAATGGGGTTTTTTTCCCTAAGGATCGCACATATCGCGCCTTTCTACACAATAAACTTTTTTTTTCTGATAGCCCCGAGGGATTTGCATTATTATTGGGCCAGTGCGCAGACTTGCGCAGCCTTGCGCAGTTAACAACACCTTTTTTAGCCTCTGGGAAGGCCAAAAATGCGGTTTTTTCCCTAAGGATCGCACATATCGCGCCTTCTTTTTGCTTTTGCACAAAAGGAATTTTTTTCGGATGGTCCCAGAGGGATTGAATGCATTTGGGACCTTTGTGCATGCAGCTGAGTGCGCCAATTAGCTTTTTTCTGTTTTTTGGGGCTAATTCCAGCCCTGAAAAAGTGCAGCACTTTTTAGTATCGCCAAATTCGATAAAAATAGTGCCAAATGGAATGTTTTTTGGTGCCGCAACGGGATCTGCGGTGCTTTTGTGCTGGGGCTGTTGCACCAAAACCAGCACTTATTTGAGGGACCGAACCCACCCCTCTCAAAGCTGAAATTCCCACCTTATTCGACAAAATCGCAGATTTTCTACACAATAAACTTTTTTTCTGATAGCTACGAGGGATTTGCATTATTATTGGGCTAGTGCGCAGACTTGCGCAGCCTTGCGTAGTTAACAACACCTTTTTTAGCCTCTGGGAAGGCCAAAAATGGGGTTTTTTCCCTAAGGATCGCACATATCGCGCCTTTCTAGACAATAAACTTTTTTTTCTGATAGCCCCGAGGGATTTGCATTATTATTGGGCAAGTGCGCAGACTTGCGCAGCCATGCGTAGTTAACAACACCTTTTTTAGCCTCTGGGAAGGCCAAAAATGGGGTGTTGTCCCTAAGGATCGCACATATCGCGCCTTTCTACACAATAAACTTTTTTTTCTGATAGCCCCGAGGGATTTGCATTATTATTAGGCCAGTGCGCAGACTTGCGCAGACTTGCGTAGTTAACAACACCTTTTTTAGCCTCTGGGAAGGCCAAAAATGGGGTTTTTTCCCTAAGGATCGCACATATCGCGCCTTTCTACACAATAAACGTTTTTTTCCGATAGCCCCCAGGGATTTGCATTATTACTGGGCCAGTGCGCAGCCTTGCGCAGCCTTGCGTAGTTAACAACACCTTTTTTAGCCTCTGGGAAGGCCAAAAATGGGGTTTTATCCCTAAGGATCGCACATATCGCGCCTTTCTACACAATAAACTTTTTTTTCTGATAGCCCCGAGGGATTTGCATTATTATTGGGCCAGTGCGCAGACTTGCGCAGCCTTGCGCAGTTAACAACACCTTTTTTAGCCTCTGGGAAGGCCAAAATGGGGTTTTTTTCCCTAAGGATCGCACATATCGCGTCTTCTTTGTGCTTTTGCACAAAAGGAATTTTTTTCGGATGGTCCCAGAGGGATTGAATGCGTTTGGGACCTTTGTGCATGCAGCTGAGGGCGCCAATTAGCTTTTTTCTGCTTTTTGGGGCTAATTCAAGCCCTGAAAAAGTGCAGCACTTTTTAGTATCGCCAAATTCGATAAAAATAATGCCAAATTTAATGTTTTTTGGTGCCGCAACGGGATCTGGGGTGCTTTTGTGCTGGGGCGTTGCACCAAAACCAGCACTTTTTTGAGGGACCCACCCCACCCCTCTCAAAACTGAAATTCCAACCTTATCGACAAAATCGCAGACTTTCTACACAATAAAATTTTTTTTCTCATAGCCCCGAGGGGTTTGCATTATTATTGGGTTAGTGCGCAGCCTTGCGCAGCCTTGCGTAGTTAACAACACCTTTTTTAGCCTCTGGGAAGGCCAAAAATGGGGTTTTTTCCCTAAGGATCGCACATATCGCGCCTTTCTACAAAATAAACATTTTTTGCTGATAGCCCCGAGGGATTTGCATTATTATTGGGCCAGTGCGCCGCCTTGCGCAGCCTTGCGTAGTTAACAACACCTTTTTTTGCCTAGGGGAAGGCCAAAAATGGGGTTTTTTCCCTAAGGATCGCACATATCGCGCCTTTCGACAAAATAAACTTCTTTTTCTGATAGCCCCGAGGCATTTGCATTATTATTGGGCCAGTGCGCAGCCTTGCGCAGCCTTGCGTAGTTAACAACACCTTTTTTAGCCTCTGGGAAGGCCAAAAATGGGGTTTTTTCCTAAGAATCGCACATATCGCGCCTTTCTACAGAATAAACTTTTTTCTGATAGCCCCGAGGGATTTGCATTATTATTGGGCCAGTGCGCAGCCTTGCGTAGTTAGCAAAACCTTTTTTAGCCTCTGGGAAGGCCAAAAATGGGGTTTTTTTCCCTAAGGATCGCACATATCGCGCCTTTCTACACAATAAACTTTTTTTTCTGATAGCCCCGAGGGATTTGCATTATTATTGGGCCAGTGCGCAGACTTGCGCAGACTTGCGTAGTTAACAACACCTTTCGTAGCCTCTGGGAAGGCCAAAAATGGGGTTTTTTCCCTAAGGATCGCACATATCGCGCCTTTCTACACAATAAACTTTTTTTTCTGATAGCCCCGAGGGATTTGCATTATTATTGGGCCAGTACGCAGCCTTGCGCAGAATTGCGTAGTTAACAACACCTTTTTTAGCCTCTGGGAAGGCCAAAAATGGGGTTTTTTTCCCTAATGATCGCACATATCGCGCCTTTCTACACAATAAACTTTTTTTTCTGATAGCCCCGAGGGATTTGCATTATTATTGGGCCAGTGCGCAGACTTGCGCAGACTTGCGTAGTTAACAACACCTTTCGTAGCCTCTGGGAAGGCCAAAAATGGGGTTTTTTCCCTAAGGATCGCACATATCGCGCCTTTCTACACAATAAACTTTTTTTTCTGATAGCCCCGAGGGATTTGCATTATTATTGGGCCAGTGCGCAGCCTTGCGCAGCCTTGCGTAGTTAACAACACCTTTTTTAGCCTCTGGGAAGGCAAAAAATGGGGTTTTTTCCCTAAGGATCGCACATATCGCGCCTTTCTAGACAATAAACTTTTTTTTTCTGATAGCCCCGAGGGATTTGCATTATTATTGGGCCAGTGCGCAGACTTGCGCAGCCTTGCGTAGTTAACAACACCTTTTTTAGCCTCTGGGAAGGCCAAAAATGGGGTTTTTTTCCCTAAGGATCGCACATATCGCGCCTTTCTACACAATAAACTTTTTTTTTCTGATAGCCCCGAGGGATTTGCATTATTATTGGGCCAGTGCGCAGACTTGCGCAGCCTTGCGCAGTTAACAACACCTTTTTTAGCCTCTGGGAAGGCCAAAAATGCGGTTTTTTCCCTAAGGATCGCACATATCGCGCTTCTTTGTGCTTTTGCACAAAAGGAATTTTTTTCGGATGGTCCCAGAGGGATTGAATGCATTTGGCACCTTTGTGCATGCAGCTGAGGGCGCCAATTAGCTTTTTTCTGTTTTTTGGGGCTAATTCCAGCCCTGAAAAAGTGCAGCACTTTTTAGTATCGCCAAATTCGATAAAAATAGTGCCAAATGGAATGTTTTTTGGTGCCGCAACGGGATCTGCGGTGCTTTTGTGCTGGGGCCGTTGCACCAAAACCAGCACTTATTTGAGGGACCCAACCCACCCCTCCCAAAACTGAAATTCCCACCTTATTCGACAAAATCGCAGATTTTCTACACAATAAACTTTTTTTCTGATAGCCACGAGGGATTTGCATTATTATTGGGCTAGTGCGCAGACTTGCGCAGAATTGCGTAGTTAACAACACCTTTTTTAGCCTCTGGGAAGGCCAAAAATGGGGTTTTTTCCCTAAGGATCGCACATATCGCGCCTTTCTACACAATAAACTTTTTTTTCTGATAGCCCCGAGGGATTTCCTTTATTATTGGGCAAGTGCGCAGACTTGCGCAGCCATGCGTAGTGAACAACACCTTTTTTAGCCTCTGGGAAGGCCAAAAATGGGGTGTTGTCCCTAAGGATCGCACATATCGCGCCTTTCTACACAATAACTTTTTTTTCTGATAGCCCCGAGGGATTTGCATTATTATTAGGCCAGTGCGCAGACTTGCGCAGACTTGCGTAGTTAACAACACCTTTTTTAGCCTCTGGGAAGGCCAAAAATGGGGTTTTTTCCCTAAGGATCGCACATATCGCGCCTTTCTACACAATAAACGTTTTTTTCCGATAGCCCCCAGGGATTTGCATTATTACTGGGCCAGTGCGCAGACTTGCGCAGCCTTGCGTAGTTAACAACACCTTTTTTAGCCTCTGGGAAGGCCAAAAATGGGGTTTTATCCCTAAGGATCGCACATATCGCGCCTTTCTACACAATAAACTTTTTTTTCTGATAGCCCCGAGGGATTTGCATTATTATTGGGCCAGTGCGCAGACTTGCGCAGCCTTGCGCAGTTAACAACACCTTTTTTAGCCTCTGGGAAGGCCAAAAATGCGGTTTTTTCCCTAAGGATCGCACATATCGCGTCTTCTTTGTGCTTTTGCACAAAAGGAATTTTTTTCGGATGGTCCCAGAGGGATTGAATGCGTTTGGGACCTTTGTGCATGCAGCTGAGGGCGCCAATTAGCTTTTTTCTGTTTTTTGGGGCTAATTCCAGCCCTGAAAAAGTGCAGCACTTTTTAGTATCGCCAAATTCGATAAAAATAGTGCCAAATGGAATGTTTTTTGGTGCCGCAACGGGATCTGCGGTGCTTTTGTGCTGGGGCCGTTGCACCAAAACCAGCACTTATTTGAGGGACCCAACCCACCCCTCCCAAAACTGAAATTCCCACCTTATTCGACAAAATCGCAGATTTTCTACACAATAAACTTTTTTTCTGATAGCCACGAGGGATTTGCATTATTATTGGGCTAGTGCGCAGACTTGCGCAGAATTGCGTAGTTAACAACACCTTTTTTAGCCTCTGGGAAGGCCAAAAATGGGGTTTTTTCCCTAAGGATCGCACATATCGCGCCTTTCTACACAATAAACTTTTTTTTCTGATAGCCCCGAGGGATTTCCTTTATTATTGGGCAAGTGCGCAGACTTGCGCAGCCATGCGTAGTGAACAACACCTTTTTTAGCCTCTGGGAAGGCCAAAAATGGGGTGTTGTCCCTAAGGATCGCACATATCGCGCCTTTCTACACAATAAACTTTTTTTTCTGATAGCCCCGAGGGATTTGCATTATTATTAGGCCAGTGCGCAGACTTGCGCAGACTTGCGTAGTTAACAACACCTTTTTTAGCCTCTGGGAAGGCCAAAAATGGGGTTTTTTCCCTAAGGATCGCACATATCGCGCCTTTCTACACAATAAACGTTTTTTTCCGATAGCCCCCAGGGATTTGCATTATTACTGGGCCAGTGCGCAGACTTGCGCAGCCTTGCGTAGTTAACAACACCTTTTTTAGCCTCTGGGAAGGCCAAAAATGGGGTTTTATCCCTAAGGATCGCACATATCGCGCCTTTCTACACAATAAACTTTTTTTTCTGATAGCCCCGAGGGATTTGCATTATTATTGGGCCAGTGCGCAGACTTGCGCAGCCTTGCGCAGTTAACAACACCTTTTTTAGCCTCTGGGAAGGCCAAAAATGCGGTTTTTTCCCTAAGGATCGCACATATCGCGTCTTCTTTGTGCTTTTGCACAAAAGGAATTTTTTTCGGATGGTCCCAGAGGGATTGAATGCGTTTGGGACCTTTGTGCATGCAGCTGAGGGCGCCAATTAGCTTTTTTCTGCTTTTTGGGGCTAATTCAAGCCCTGAAAAAGTGCAGCACTTTTTAGTATCGCCAAATTCGATAAAAATAGTGCCAAATTTAATGTTTTTTGGTGCCGCAACGGGATCTGGGGTGCTTTTGTGCTGGGGCGTTGCACCAAAACCAGCACTTTTTTGAGGGACCCACCCCACCCCTCTCAAAACTGAAATTGCAACCTTATCGACAAAATCGCAGACTTTCTACACAATAAAATTTTTTTTCTCATAGCCCCGAGGGGTTTGCATTATTATTGGGTTAGTGCGCAGCCTTGCGCAGCCTTGCATAGTTAACAACACCTTTTTTAGCCTCTGGGAAGGCCAAAAATGGGGTTTTTTCCCTAAGGATCGCACATATCGCGCCTTTCTACAAAATAAACATTTTTTGCTGATAGCCCCGAGGGATTTGCATTATTATTGGGCCAGTGCGCAGCCTTGCGCAGCCTTGCGTAGTTAACAACACCTTTTTTTGCCTAGGGGAAGGCCAAAAATGGGGTTTTTTCCCTAAGGATCGCACATATCGCGCCTTTCGACAAAATAAACTTCTTTTTCTGATAGCCCCGAGGCATTTGCATTATTATTGGGCCAGTGCGCAGCCTTGCGCAGCCTTGCGTAGTTAACAACACCTTTTTTAGCCTCTGGGAAGGCCAAAAATGGGGTTTTTTCCCTAAGAATCGCACATATCGCGCCTTTCTACAGAATAAACTTTTTTCTGATAGCCCCGAGGGATTTGCATTATTATTGGGCCAGTGCGCAGCCTTGCGTAGTTAGCAAAACCTTTTTTAGCCTCTGGGAAGGCCAAAAATGGGGTTTTTTCCCGAAGGATCGCACATATCGCGCCTGTCTACACAATAAACTTGTTTTCTCATAGCCCCGAGGGATTTGCATTATTATTGGGCCAGTGCGCAGACTTGCGCAGCCTTGCGCAGTTAACAACACCTTTTTTAGCCTCTGGGAAGGCCAAAAATGGGGTCTTTTTCCTAAGGATCGCACATATCGCGCCCTCTTTATGCTTTTGCACAAAAGGAATTTCTTTCGGATGGTCCCAGAGGGATTGAATGCATTTGGGACCTTTGTGCATGCAGCTGAGGGAGCCAATTAGCTTTTTTCAGCTTTTTGGGGCTAACTCAAGCCCTGAAAAAGTGCAGCACTTTTTAGTATCGCCAAATTCGATAAAAATAGTGCCAAATGGACTGTTTTATGGTGCCGCAACTGGATCTGGGGTGCTTTTGTGCTGGGGCCGTTGCACCAAAACCAGCACTTTTTTGAGGGACCCACCCCACCCCTCTCAAAACTGAAATTCCAACCTTATCGACAAAATCGCAGACTTTCTACACAATAAAATTTTTTTTCTCATAGCCCCGAGGGGTTTGCATTATTATTGGGTTAGTGCGCAGCCTTGCGCAGCCTTGCGTAGTTAACAACACCTTTTTTAGCCTCTGGGAAGGCCAAAAATGGGGTTTTTTCCCTAAGGATCGCACATATCGCGCCTTTCTACAAAATAAACATTTTTTGCTGATAGCCCCGAGGGATTTGCATTATTATTGGGCCAGTGCGCAGCCTTGCGCAGCCTTGCGTAGTTAACAACACCTTTTTTTGCCTAGGGGAAGGCCAAAAATGGGGTTTTTTCCCTAAGGATCGCACATATCGCGCCTTTCGACAAAATAAACTTCTTTTTCTGATAGCCCCGAGGCATTTGCATTATTATTGGGCCAGTGCGCAGCCTTGCGCAGCCTTGCGTAGTTAACAACACCTTTTTTAGCCTCTGGGAAGGCCAAAAATGGGGTTTTTTCCCTAAGAATCGCACATATCGCGCCTTTCTACAGAATAAACTTTTTTCTGATAGCCCCGAGGGATTTGCATTATTATTGGGCCAGTGCGCAGCCTTGCGTAGTTAGCAAAACCTTTTTTAGCCTCTGGGAAGGCCAAAAATGGGGTTTTTTCCCGAAGGATCGCACATATCGCGCCTGTCTACACAATAAACTTGTTTTCTCATAGCCCCGAGGGATTTGCATTATTATTGGGCCAGTGCGCAGACTTGCGCAGCCTTGCGCAGTTAACAACACCTTTTTTAGCCTCTGGGAAGGCCAAAAATGGGGTCTTTTTCCTAAGGATCGCACATATCGCGCCCTCTTTATGCTTTTGCACAAAAGGAATTTCTTTCGGATGGTCCCAGAGGGATTGAATGCATTTGGGACCTTTGTGCATGCAGCTGAGGGCGCCAATTAGCTTTTTTCAGCTTTTTGGGGCTAACTCAAGCCCTGAAAAAGTGCAGCACTTTTTAGTATCGCCAAATTCGATAAAAATAGTGCCAAATGGACTGTTTTATGGTGCCGCAACTGGATCTGGGGTGCTTTTGTGCTGGGGCCGTTGCACCAAAACCAGCACTTTTTTGAGGGACCCACCCAACCCCTCTCAAAACTGAAATTCCCACCTTATCGGAAAAAATCGAAGACTTTCTACACAATAAACTTTTTTTTCTGATAGCCCCAAGGGATTTGCATTAATATTGGGCCAGTGCGCAGCCTTGCGCAGCCTTGCGTAGTTAACAATACCTTTTTTAGCCTCTGGGAGGGCCAAAAATGGGGTTTTTTCCCTAAGGATCGCAGATATCGCGCCTTTCTACACAATAAACTTTTTTTTCTGATAGCCCCGAGGGATTTGCATTATTATTGGGCCAGTGCGCAGCCTTGCGCAGAATTGCGTAGTTAACGACACCTTTTTTAGCCTCTGGGAAGGACAAAAATGGGGTTTTTTCCCTAAGGATCGCAGATATCGCGCCTTTCTACACAATAAACTTTTTTCTGATAGCCCCGAGGGATTTGCATTATTATTGGGCCAGTACGCAGACTTGCACAGACTTGCGTAGTTAACAACACCTTTTTTAGCCTCTGGGAAGGCCAAAAATGGGTTTTTTCCCTAAGGATCGCACATATCGCGCTTTTCTACACAATGAACTTTTTTTTCTGATAGCCCCGAGGGATTTGCATTATTATTGGGCCAGTGCGCAGCCTTCCTCAGCCTTGCGTAGATAACAACACCTTTTTTAGCCTCTGGGAAGGCCAAAAATGGGTTTTTTTCCCTAAGGATCGCACATATCGCGCCTTTCTACAAAATAAACATTTTTTGCTGATAGCCCCGAGGGAGTTGCATTATTATTGGGCCAGTGCGCAGCCTTGCGCAGGCTTGCGTAGTTAACAACACCTTTTCTTGCCTAGGGAAAGGCCAAAAATGGGGTTTTTTCCCTAAGGATCGCACATATCGCGCCTTTCGACACAATAAACTTCTTTTTCTGATAGCCCCGAGGCATTTGCATTATTATTGGGCCAGTGCGCAGCCTTGCGCAGCCTTGCGTAGTTAACAACACCTTTTTTAGCCTCTGGGAAGGCCAAAAATGGGGTTTTTTCCCTAAGAATCGCACATATCGCGCCTTTCTACAGAATAAACTTTTTTCTGATAGCCCCGAGGGATTTGCATTATTATTGGGCCAGTGCGCAGCCTTGCGTAGTTAGCAAAACCTTTTTTAGCCTCTGGGAAGGCCAAAAATGGGGTTTTTTCCCGAAGGATCGCACATATCGCGCCTGTCTACACAATAAACTTTTTTTCTCATAGCCCCGAGAGATTTGCATTATTATTGGGCCAGTGCGCAGACTTGCGCAGCCTTGCGCAGTTAACAACACCTTTTTTAGCCTCTGGGAAGGCCAAAAATGGGGTCTTTTTCCTAAGGATCGCACATATCGCGCCTTCTTTATGCTTTTGCACAAAAGGAATTTTTTTCGGATGGTCCCAGAGGGATTGAATGCATTTGGGACCTTTGTGCATGCAGCTGAGGGCGCCAATTAGCTTTTTTCAGCTTTTTGGGGCTAATTCAAGCCCTGAAAAAGTGCAGCACTTTTTAGTATCGCCAAATTCGATAAAAATAGTGCCAAATGGACTGTTTTTTGGTGCCGCAACTGGATCTGGGGTGCTTTTGTGCTGGGGCCGTTGCACCAAAACCAGCACTTTTTTGAGGGACCCACCCAACCCCTCTCAAAACTGAAATTCCCACCTTATCGGCAAAATCGAAGACTTTCTACACAATAAACTTTTTTTTCTGATAGCCCCAAGGGATTTGCATTAATATTGGGCCAGTGCGCAGCCTTGCGCAGCCTTGCGCAGCCTTGCGTAGTTAACAACACCTTTTTTAGCCTCTGGGAGGGCCAAAAATGGGGTTTTTTCCCTAAGGATCGCACATATCGCGCCTTTCTACACAATAAACTTTTTTTCTGATAGCCCCGAGTGATTTGCATTATTATTGGGCGAGTGCGCAGCCTTGCGCAGAATTGCGTAGTTAACGACACCTTTTTTAGCCTCTGGGAAGGACAAAAATGGGGTTTTTTCCCTAAGGATCGCAGATATCGCGCCTTTCTATACAATAAACTTTTTTCTGATAGCCCCGAGGGATTTGCATTATTATTGGGCTAGTACGCAGACTTGCACAGACTTGCGTAGTAAACAACACCTTTTTTAGCCTCTGGGAAGGCCAAAAATGGGTTTTTTCCCTAAGGATCGCACATATCGCGCTTTTCTACACAATTAACTTTTTTTTCTGATAGTCCCGAGGGATTTGCATTATTATTGGGCCAGTGCGCAGCCTTCCTCAGCCTTGCGTATTTAAATACACCTTTTTTAGCCTCTGGGAAGGCCAAAAATGGGGTTTTTTCCCTAAGGATCGCACATATCGCGCCTTTCTACACAATAAACTTTTTTTTCTCATAGCCCCGAGGGATTTGCATTATTATTGGGCCATTGCGCAGAGTTGCGCAGCCTTGCGTAGTTAACAACACCTTTTTTAGCCTCTGGGAAGGCCAAAAATGGGGTTTTTTCCCTAAGGATCGCACATATCGCGCCTTTCTACACAATAAACTTTTTTTTCTCATAGCCCCGAGGGATTTGCATTATTATTGGCCCAGTGCGCAGACTTGCGCAGCCTTGCGCAGTTAACAACACCCTTTTTAGCCTCTGGGAAGGCCAAAAATGGGGTCTTTTCCCCTAAGGATCGAACATATCGCGCCTTTCTACACAATAAACTTTTTTTTCTGATAGCTCCGAGGGATTTGCATTATTATTGGGCCAGTGCGCAGCCTTGCGCAGCCTTGCGTAGTTAACAACACCTTTTTTAGCCTCTGAGAAGGCCAAAAATGGGGTTTTTTCCCTAAGGAACGCACATATCGCGCCTTTCTACACAATAAACTTTTTTTCCTGATACCCCGAGGGTTTTGCATTATTATTGGGCTAGTGCGGAGCCTTACGCAGCCTTGCGTAGTTAACAACACCTTTTTTAGCCTCTGGGAAGGCCAAAAATGGGGTGCTGTCCCTAAGGATCGCACATATCGCGCCTTTCTACACAATAAACTTTTTTTCTGATAGCCCCGAGGGATTTGCATTATTATTGGGGCAGTGCGCAGACTTGCACAGCCTTGCGTAGTTAACAACACCTTTTTTAGCCTCTGGGAAGGCCAAAAATGGGGTTTTTTCCCTAAGGATCGCACATATCGCGCCTTTCTACACAATAAATTTTTTTCTCTGATAGCTCCGAGGGATTTGCATTATTATTGGGCCAGTGCGCAGCCTTACGCAGCCTTGCGTAGTTAACAACACCTTTTTTAGCCTCTGGGAAGGCCAAAAATGGGGTTTTTTCCCGAAGGATCGCACATATCGCGCCTTTCTACACAATAAACTTTTTTTTCTGATAGCCCCGAGGGATTTGCATTATTATTGGGCCAGTGCGCAGAGTTGCGCAGCCTTGCGTAGTTAACAACACCTTTTTTTGGCCTCTGGGAAGGCCAAAAATGGGTTTTTTTCCCTAAGGATCGCACATATCGCGCCTTTCTACACAATAAACGTTTTTTTGTGATAGCCCCCAGGGATTTGCATTATTATTGGGCCAGTGCGCAGACTTGCGCAGCCTTGCGTAGTTAACAACACCTTTTTTAGCCTCTGGGAAGGCCAAAAATGGGGTTTTTTCCCTAAGGATTGCAGATATCGCGCTCTTCTACACAATAAACTTTTTTTTCTGATACCCCGAGGGATTTGCATTATTATTGGGCCAGTGCGCAGCCTTGCGCAGCCTTGCGCAGTTAACAACACCTTTTTTAGCCTCTGGGAAGGCCAAAAATGGGGTTTTATCCCTAAGGATCGCACATATCGCGCCTTTCTACACAATAAGCTTTTTTTTCTGATAGCCCCGAGGGATTTGCATTATTATTGGGCCAGTGCGCAGCCTTGCGCAGCCTTGCGCAGTTAACAACACCTTTTTTAGCCTCTGGGAAGGCCAAAAATGGGGTTTTTTCCCTAAGGATCGCACATATCGCGTCTTCTTTGTGCTTTTGCACAAAAGGAATTTTTTTCGGATGGTCCCAGAGGGATTGAATGCGTTTGGGACCTTTGTGCATGCAGCTGAGGGCGCCAATTAGCTTTTTTCTGCTTTTTGGGGCTAATTCAAGCCCTGAAAAAGTGCAGCACTTTTTAGTATCGCCAAATTCGATAAAAATAGTGCCAAATTTAATGTTTTTTGGTGCCGCAACGGGATCTGGGGTGCTTTTGTGCTGGGGCGTTGCACCAAAACCAGCACTTTTTTGAGGGACCCACCCCACCCCTCTCAAAACTGAAATTGCAACCTTATCGACAAAATCGCAGACTTTCTACACAATAAAATTTTTTTTCTCATAGCCCCGAGGGGTTTGCATTATTATTGGGTTAGTGCGCAGCCTTGCGCAGCCTTGCGTAGTTAACAACACCTTTTTTAGCCTCTGGGAAGGCCAAAAATGGGGTTTTTCCCTAAGGATCGCACATATCGCGCCTTTCTACAAAATAAACATTTTTTGCTGATAGCCCCGAGGGATTTGCATTATTATTGGGCCAGTGCGCAGCCTTGCGCAGCCTTGCGTAGTTAACAACACCTTTTTTTGCCTAGGGGAAGGCAAAAAATGGGGTTTTTTCCCTAAGGATCGCACATATCGCGCCTTTCGACAAAATAAACTTCTTTTTCTGATAGCCCCGAGGCATTTGCATTATTATTGGGCCAGTGCGCAGCCTTGCGCAGCCTTGCGTAGTTAACAACACCTTTTTTAGCCTCTGGGAAGGCCAAAAATGGGGTTTTTTCCCTAAGAATCGCACATATCGCGCCTTTCTACAGAATAAACTTTTTTCTGATAGCCCCGAGGGATTTGCATTATTATTGGGCCAGTGCGCAGCCTTGCGTAGTTAGCAAAACCTTTTTTAGCCTCTGGGAAGGCCAAAAATGGGGTTTTTTCCCGAAGGATCGCACATATCGCGCCTGTCTACACAATAAACTTGTTTTCTCATAGCCCCGAGGGATTTGCATTATTATTGGGCCAGTGCGCAGACTTGCGCAGCCTTGCGCAGTTAACAACAGCTTTTTTAGCCTCTGGGAAGGCCAAAAATGGGGTCTTTTTCCTAAGGATCGCACATATCGCGCCCTCTTTATGCTTTTGCACAAAAGGAATTTCTTTCGGATGGTCCCAGAGGGATTGAATGCATTTGGGACCTTTGTGCATGCAGCTGAGGGCGCCAATTAGCTTTTTTCAGCTTTTTGGGGCTAATTCAAGCCCTGAAAAAGTGCAGCACTTTTTAGTATCGCCAAATTCGATAAAAATAGTGCCAAATGGACTGTTTTTTGGTGCCGCTACTGGATCTGGGGTGCTTTTGTGCTGGGGCCGTTGCACCAAAACCAGCACTTTTTTGAGGGACCCACCCAACCCCTCTCAAAACTGAAATTCCCACCTTATTGGAAAAATCGAAGACTTTCTACACAATAAACTTTTTTTTCTGATAGCCCCAAGGGATTTGCATTAATATTGGGCCAGTGCGCAGCCTTGCGCAGCCTTGCGTAGTTAACAACACCTTTTTTAGCCTCTGGGAGGGCCAAAAATGGGGTTTTTTCCCTAAGGATCGCAGATATCGCGCCTTTCTACACAATAAACTTTTTTTTCTGATAGCCCCGAGTGATTTGCATTATTATTGGGCCAGTGCGCAGCCTTGCGCAGAATTGCGTAGTTAACGACGCCTTTTTTAGCCTCTGGGAAGGACAAAAATGGGGTTTTTTCCCTAAGGATCGCAGATATCGCGCCTTTCTACACAATAAACTTTTTTCTGATAGCCCCGAGGGATTTGCATTATTATTGGGCTAGTACGCAGACTTGCACAGACTTGCGTAGTAAACAACACCTTTTTTAGCCTCTGGGAAGGCCAAAAATGGGTTTTTTCCCTAAGGATCGCACATATCGCGCTTTTCTACACAATTAACTTTTTTTCTGATAGCCCCGAGGTATTTGCATTATTATTGGGCCAGTGCGCAGCCTTCCTCAGCCTTGCGTAGTTAAATACACCTTTTTTAGCCTCTGGGAAGGCCAAAAATGGGGTTTTTTCCCTAAGGATCGCACATATCGCGCCTTTCTACACAATAAACTTTTTTTTCTCATAGCCCCGAGGGATTTGCATTATTATTGGGCCATTGCGCAGAGTTGCGCAGCCTTGCGTAGTTAACAACACCTTTTTTAGCCTCTGGGAAGGCCAAAAATGGGGTTTTTTCCCTAAGGATCGCACATATCGCGCCTTTCTACACAATAAACTTTTTTTTCTCATAGCCCCGAGGGATTTGCATTATTATTGGCCCAGTGCGCAGACTTGCGCAGCCTTGCGCAGTTAACAACACCCTTTTTAGCCTCTGGGAAGGCCAAAAATGGGGTCTTTTCCCCTAAGGATCGAACATATCGCGCCTTTCTACACAATAAACTTTTTTTTCTGATAGCTCCGAGGGATTTGCATTATTATTGGCCCAGTGCGCAGCCTTGCGCAGCCTTGCGTAGTTAACAACACCTTTTTTAGCCTCTGGGAAGGCCAAAAATGGGGTTTTTTCCCTAAGGATCGCACATATCGCGCCTTTCTACACAATAAACTTTTTTTCTCTGATAGCCCCGAGGGTTTTGCATTATTATTGGGCTAGTGCGGAGCCTTACGCAGCCTTGCGTAGTTAACAACACCTTTTTTAGCCTCTGGGAAGGCCAAAAATGGGGTGCTGTCCCTAAGGATCGCACATATCGCGCCTTTCTACACAATAAACTTTTTTTCTGATAGCCCCGAGGGATTTGCATTATTATTGGGGCAGTGCGCAGACTTGCACAGCCTTGCGTAGTTAACAACACCTTTTTTAGCCTCTGGGAAGGCCAAAAATGGGGTTTTTTCCCTAAGGATCGCACATATCGCGCCTTTCTACACAATAAATTTTTTTCTCTGATAGCTCCGAGGGATTTGCATTATTATTGGGCCAGTGCGCAGCCTTACGCAGCCTTGCGTAGTTAACAACACCTTTTTTAGCCTCTGGGAAGGCCAAAAATGGGGTTTTTTCCCGAAGGATCGCACATATCGCGCCTTTCTACACAATAAACTTTTTTTTCTGATAGCCCCGAGGGATTTGCATTATTATTGGGCCAGTGCGCAGAGTTGCGCAGCCTTGCGTAGTTAACAACACCTTTTTTTGGCCTCTGGGAAGGCCAAAAATGGGTTTTTTTCCCTAAGGATCGCACATATCGCGCCTTTCTACACAATAAACGTTTTTTTGTGATAGCCCCCAGGGATTTGCATTATTATTGGGCCAGTGCGCAGACTTGCGCAGCCTTGCGTAGTTAACAACACCTTTTTTAGCCTCTGGGAAGGCAAAAATGGGGTTTTTTCCCTAAGGATTGCAGATATCGCGCTCTTCTACACAATAAACTTTTTTTTCTGATACCCCGAGGGATTTGCATTATTATTGGGCCAGTGCGCAGCCTTGCGCAGCCTTGCGCAGTTAACAACACCTTTTTTAGCCTCTGGGAAGGCCAAAAATGGGGTTTTATCCCTAAGGATCGCACATATCGCGCCTTTCTACACAAAAAGCTTTTTTTTCTGATAGCCCCGAGGGATTTGCATTATTATTGGGCCAGTGCGCAGCCTTGCGCAGCCTTGCGCAGTTAACAACACCTTTTTTAGCCTCTGGGAAGGCCAAAAATGGGGATTTTTCCCTAAGGATCGCACATATCGCGTCTTCTTTGTGCTTTTGCACAAAAGGAATTTTTTTCGGATGGTCCCAGAGGGATTGAATGCGTTTGGGACCTTTGTGCATGCAGCTGAGGGCGCCAATTAGCTTTTTTCTGCTTTTTGGGGCTAATTCAAGCCCTGAAAAAGTGCACCACTTTTTAGTATCGCCAAATTCGATAAAAATAGTGCCAAATTTAATGTTTTTTGGTGCCGCAACGGGATCTGGGGTGCTTTTGTGCTGGGGCGTTGCACCAAAACCAGCACTTTTTTGAGGGACCCACCCCACCCCTCTCAAAACTGAAATTGCAACCTTATCGACAAAATCGCAGACTTTCTACACAATAAAATTTTTTTTCTCATAGCCCCGAGGGGTTTGCATTATTATTGGGTTAGTGCGCAGCCTTGCGCAGCCTTGCGTAGTTAACAACACCTTTTTTAGCCTCTGGGAAGGCCAAAAATGGGGTTTTTTCCCTAAGGATCGCACATATCGCGCCTTTCTACAAAATAAACATTTTTTGCTGATAGCCCCGAGGGATTTGCATTATTATTGGGCCAGTGCGCAGCCTTGCGCAGCCTTGCGTAGTTAACAACACCTTTTTTTGCCTAGGGGAAGGCAAAAAATGGGGTTTTTTCCCTAAGGATCGCACATATCGCGCCTTTCGACAAAATAAACTTCTTTTTCTGATAGCCCCGAGGCATTTGCATTATTATTGGGCCAGTGCGCAGCCTTGCGCAGCCTTGCGTAGTTAACAACACCTTTTTTAGCCTCTGGGAAGGCCAAAAATGGGGTTTTTTCCCTAAGAATCGCACATATCGCGCCTTTCTACAGAATAAACTTTTTTCTGATAGCCCCGAGGGATTTGCATTATTATTGGGCCAGTGCGCAGCCTTGCGTAGTTAGCAAAACCTTTTTTAGCCTCTGGGAAGGCCAAAAATGGGGTTTTTTCCCGAAGGATCGCACATATCGCGCCTGTCTACACAATAAACTTGTTTTCTCATAGCCCCGAGGGATTTGCATTATTATTGGGCCAGTGCGCAGACTTGCGCAGCCTTGCGCAGTTAACAACAGCTTTTTTAGCCTCTGGGAAGGCCAAAAATGGGGTCTTTTTCCTAAGGATCGCACATATCGCGCCCTCTTTATGCTTTTGCACAAAAGGAATTTCTTTCGGATGGTCCCAGAGGGATTCAATGCATTTGGGACCTTTGTGCATGCAGCTGAGGGCGCCAATTAGCTTTTTTCAGCTTTTTGGGGCTAATTCAAGCCCTGAAAAAGTGCAGCACTTTTTAGTATCGCCAAATTCGATAAAAATAGTGCCAAATGGACTGTTTTTTGGTGCCGCTACTGGATCTGGGGTGCTTTTGTGCTGGGGCCGTTGCACCAAAACCAGCACTTTTTTGAGGGACCCACCCAACCCCTCTCAAAACTGAAATTCCCACCTTATCGGCAAAATCGAAGACTTTCTACACAATAAACTTTTTTTTCTGATAGCCCCAAGGGATTTGCATTAATATTGGGCCAGTGCGCAGCCTTGCGCAGCCTTGCGTAGTTAACAACACCTTTTTTAGCCTCTGGGAGGGCCAAAAATGGGGTTTTTTCCCTAAGGATCGCAGATATCGCGCCTTTCTACACAATAAACTTTTTTTTCTGATAGCCCCGAGTGATTTGCATTATTATTGGGCCAGTGCGCAGCCTTGCGCAGAATTGCGTAGTTAACGACGCCTTTTTTAGCCTCTGGGAAGGACAAAAATGGGGTTTTTTCCCTAAGGATCGCAGATATCGCGCCTTTCTACACAATAAACTTTTTTCTGATAGCCCCGAGGGATTTGCATTATTATTGGGCTAGTACGCAGACTTGCACAGACTTGCGTAGTAAACAACACCTTTTTTAGCCTCTGGGAAGGCCAAAAATGGGTTTTTTCCCTAAGGATCGCACATATCGCGCTTTTCTACACAATTAACTTTTTTTTCTGATAGCCCCGAGGTATTTGCATTATTATTGGGCCAGTGCGCAGCCTTCCTCAGCCTTGCGTAGTTAAATACACCTTTTTTAGCCTCTGGGAAGGCCAAAAATGGGGTTTTTTCCCTAAGGATCGCACATATCGCGCCTTTCTACACAATAAACTTTTTTTTCTCATAGCCCCGAGGGATTTGCATTATTATTGGCCCAGTGCGCAGACTTGCGCAGCCTTGCGCAGTTAACAACACCCTTTTTAGCCTCTGGGAAGGCCAAAAATGGGGTCTTTTCCCCTAAGGATCGAACATATCGCGCCTTTCTACACAATAAACTTTTTTTTCTGATAGCTCCGAGGGATTTGCATTATTATTGGGCCAGTGCGCAGCCTTGCGCAGCCTTGCGTAGTTAACAACACCTTTTTTAGCCTCTGGGAAGGCCAAAAATGGGGTTTTTTCCCTAAGGATCGCACATATCGCGCCTTTCTACACAATAAACTTTTTTTCCTGATAGCCCCGAGGATTTTGCATTATTATTGGGCTAGTGCGCAGCCTTACGCAGCCTTGCGTAGTTAACAACACCTTTTTTAGCCTCTGGGAAGGCCAAAAATGGGGTGTTGTCCCTAAGGATCGCACATATCGCGCCTTTCTACACAATAAACTTTTTTTCTGATAGCCCCGAGGGATTTGCATTATTATTGGGGCAGTGCGCAGACTTGCACAGCCTTGCGTAGTTAACAACACCTTTTTTAGCCTCTGGGAAGGCCAAAAATGGGGTTTTTTCCCTAAGAATCGCACATATCGCGCCTTTCTACACAATAAACTTTTTTTCTGATAGCCCCGAGGGATTTGCATTATTAATGGGCCAGTGCGCAGACTTGCGCAGCCTTACGAAGTTAACAACACCTTTTTTAGCCTCTGGGAAGGCCAAAAACGGGTTTTTTTCCCTAAGGATCGCACATATCGCGCCTTTCTACACAATAAACTTTTTTTTCTCATAGCCCCGAGGGATTTGCATTATTATTGGGCCAGTGCGCAGACTTGCGCAGCCTTGCGCAGTTAACAACACCTTTTTTAGCCTCTGTGAAGGCCAAAAATGGGGTCTTTTACCTAAGGATCGCACATATCGCGCCTTCTTTGTGCTTTTGCACAAAAGGAATTTTTTCGGATGGTTCCAGAGGGATTGAATGCATTTGGGACCTCTGTGCATGCAGCTGAGGGCGCCAATTAGCTTTTTTCTGCATTTTGGGGCTAATTCAAGCCCTGAAAAAGTGCAGCACTTTTTAGTATCGCCAAATTCGATAAAAATACTGCCAAATGAAATGTTTTTTGGTGCCGCAATGGGATCTGGGGTGCTTTTGTGCTGGGGCCGTTGCACCAAAACCAGCACTTTTTTGAAGGACCCACCCAACCCCTCTCAAAACTGAAATTCCCACCTTATCGAAAAAATCGCAGACTTTCTACACAATAAACTTTTTTTTCTCATAGCCCCGAGGGATTTGCATTATTATTGGGCCAGTGCGCAGACTTGCGCAGCCTTGCGTAGTTAACAACACCTTTTTTAGCCTCTGGGAAGGCCAAAAATGGGGTTTTTTCCCTACAGATCGCACATATCGCGCTTTTCTACACAATAAACTTTTTTTTCTGATAGCCCCGAGGGATTTGCATTATTATTGGGCCAGTGCGCAGCCTTGCGCAGCCTTGCGTAGTTAACAACACCTTTTTTCGCCTCTGGGAAGGCCAAAAATGGGGTTTTGTCCCTAAGGATCGCACATATCGCGCCTTTCTACACAATAGACTTTTTTTTCTGATAGCCCCGAGGCATTTGCATTATTATTGGGCCATTGCGCAGACTTGCGCAGCCTTGCATAGTTAACAACACCTTTTTTAGCCTCTGGGAAGGCCAAAAATTGGGTTTTTCCCTAAAGATCGCAGATATCGCGCCTTTCTACACAATAAACTTTTTTTCTGATAGCCCCGAGGGATTTGCATTATTATTGGGCCAGTGCGCAGCCTTGCGCAGCCTTGCGTAGTTAACAACACCTTTTTTCGCCTCTGGGAAGGCCAAAAATGGGGTTTTTTCCTTAAGGATCGCACATATCGCGCCTTTCTACACTATAAACTTTTTTTCTCATAGCCCCGAGGGATTTGCATTATTATTGGGCCAGTGCGCGGACTTGCTGAGCCTTGCGCAGTTAACAACACCTTTTTTAGCCTCTGGGAAGGCCAAAAATGGGGTCTTTTTCCTAAGCATCGCGGATATCGCCCCTTCTTTGTGCTTTAGCACAAAAGGAATTTTTTTTCATATGGTCCCAGAGGGGTTGAATGCATTTGGGACCTTTGTGCATGCAGCTGAGGGCGCCAAATAGCTTTTTTCAGCTTTTTGGGGCTAATTCAAGCCCTGAAAAAGTGCAGCACTTTTTAGTATCGCAAATTCGATAAAAATAGTGCCAAATGGAATGTTTTTTGGTGCCGCAATGGGATCTGGGTGCTTTTGTGCTGGGGCCGTTGCACCAAAACCAGCACTTTTTTGAGGGACCCACCCAACCCCTCTCAAAACTAAAATTCCCACCTTATCGAAAAAATCGCAGACTTTCTACACAATAAACTTTTTTTTCTGATAGCCACGAGGGATTTGCATTATTATTGGCCCAGTGCGCAGCCTTGCGCAGCCTTGCGTAGTTAACAACACCTTTTTTAGCCTCTGGGAAGGCCAAAAATGGGGTTTTTTCCCTAAGGATCGTACATATCGCGCCTTTCTA
This sequence comes from Siderastrea siderea, assembly GCA_964030785.1. Lineage (NCBI taxonomy): Eukaryota > Metazoa > Cnidaria > Anthozoa > Scleractinia > Rhizangiidae > Siderastrea > Siderastrea siderea. The sequence continues at coordinate 37,437,637 of OZ034976.1, read as the reverse complement.
CAAAATAAACTTTTTTTCTGATAGCCCCGAGGGATTTGCATTATTATTGGGCCAGTGCGCAGCCTTACGCAGCCTCGCATAGTTAACAACACCTCTTCTAGCCTCTGGGAAGGCCAAAAATGGGGTTTTGTCCCTAAGGATCGCACATATCGCGCCTTTCTACACAATAAATTTTTTTTCTGATAGCCCCGAGGAATTTGCATCATTATTGGGCCAGTGCGCAGCCTTGCGCAGCCTTGCGTAGTTAACAACACCTTTTTTAGCTTCTGGGAAGGCCAAAAATGGAGTTTTTTCCCTGAGGATCGCACATATCGCGCCTATCTACACAATAACCTTTTTTTTCTGATAGCCGCGAGGGATTTGCATTATTATTGGGCCAGTGCGCAGACTTGCGCAGCCTTGCGTAGTTAACAACACCTTTTTTAGCCTCTGGGAGGACCAAAAATGGGTTTTTTGCCCTAAGGATCGCACATATCGTGCCTTTCTACAGAATAAACTTTTTTCTGATAGCCCCGAGGGTTTTGCATTATTATTGGGCCAGTGTGCAGACTTGCGCAGCCTTGCGTACTTAACAACACCTTTTTTAGCCTCTGGGAAGGCCAAAAATGGGGTTTTTTCCCTAAGGATCGCACATATCGCGCCTTTCTACACAATAAACTTTTTTTTCTGATAGCCCCGAGGGATTTGCATTATTATTGGGAAAGTGCGCAGCCTTGCGTAGTTAACAAAACCTTTTTTCGCCTCTGGGAAAGCCAAAAAGGGGGTTATTTCCCTAAGGATCGCACATATCGCGCCTTTCTACACAATAAAGTTTTTTTTCTCATAGCGCCGAGGGATTTGCATTATTATTGGGCCAGTGCGCAGACTTGCGCAGCCTTGCGTAGTTAACAACACCTTTTTTAGCCTCTGGGAAGGCCAAAAATGGGTTTTTTCCCTAAGGGTCGCACATATCGCGCCTTTCTACACAATAAACTTTTTTTTCTCATAGCCCCGAGGGATTTGCATTATTATTAGGCCAGTGCGCAGCCTTGCGCAGTCTTGCATAGTTAACAACACCTTTTTTAGCCTCTGGGAGGGCCAAAAATGGGGTTTTTTCCCTAAGGATCGTACATATCGCGCCTTTCTACAAAATAAACTTTTTTTTCTGATAGCCCGGAGGGATTTGCATTATTATTGGGCCAGTGCGCAGCCTTGCGCAGCCTTCCGTAGTTAGCAACACCTTTTTTAGCCTCTGGGAAGGCCAAAAATGGGGTTTTTTCCCTAAGGATCGCACATATCGCGCCTTTCAACACAATAAACTTTTTTTCTGATAGCCCCGAGGGATTTGCATTATTATTTGGCCAGTGGGCAGCCTTGCGCAGCCTTGCATAGTTAACAACACCTTTTTTAGCCTCTGGGAAGGCCAAAAATGGGGTTTTTTCCCTAAGGATCGCACATATCGCGCCTTTCTACACAATAAACTTTTTTTCTCATAGCCCCGAGGGATTTGCATTATTATTGGGCCAGTGCGCAGACTTGCGCAGCCTTCCGCAGTTAACAACACCTTTTTTAGCCTCTGGGAAGGCCAAAAATGGGGTCTTTTACCTAAGGATCGCACATATCGCGCCTTCTTTGTGCTTTTGCACAAAAGGATTTTTTTTCGGATGGTCCCAGAGGGATTGAATGCATTTGGGACCTCTGTGCATGCAGCTGAGGGCGCCAATTAGCTTTTTTCTGCCTTTTGGGGCTAATTCAAGCCCTGAAAAAGTGCGGCACTTTTTAGTATCGCCAAATTCGATAAAAATAGTTCAAATGGACTGTTTTTTGGTGCCGCAACGGGATCTGGGGTGCTTTTGTGCTGGGGCCGTTGCACCAAAACCAGCACTTTTTTGAGGGACCCACCCAACCCCTCTCAAAACTGAAATTCCCACCTTGTCGACAAAATCGCAGACTTTCTACACAATAAACTTTTTTTTCTGATACCCCCCGAGGGATTTGCATTATTATTGGGCCAGTGCGCAGCCTTGCGCAGCCTTGCGTAGTTAACAACACCTTTTTTAGCCTCTGGGAAGGCCAAAAATGGGGTTTTTTTCCTAAGGATCGCACATATCGCGCCTTTCTACAAAATAACCTTTTTTTCTGAAAGCCCCGAGGGATTTGCATTATCATTTGGCCAGTGCGCAGCCTTGCGCAGCCTTGCATAGTTAACAACACCTTTTTTAGCCTCTGGGAAGGCCAAAAATGGGGTTTTTTCCCTAAGGATCGCACATATCGCGCCTTTCTACACAATGAACTTTTTTTTCTGATAGCTCCGGGGGATTTGCATTATTATTGGGCCAGTGCGCAGCCTTGCGAAGCCTTGCGTAGTTAACAAAACCTTTTTTAGCCTCTGGGAAGGCCAAAAATGGGTTTTTTCCCTAAGGATCGCACACATTGCGCCTTTCTACAAATAAAACTTTTTTTTCAGATAGCCCCGAGGGATTTGCATTATTATTGGGCCAGTGCGCAGACTTGAGCAGAATTGCGTAGTTAACAACACCTTTTTTAGCCTCTGGGAAGGCCAAATATGGGGTTTTTTCCCTAAGGATCGCACATATCGCGCCTTTCTACACAATAAACTTTTTTTTCTGATAGCCCCGAGGGATTTGCATTATTATTGGGCCAGTGCGCAGACTTGAGCAGAATTGCGTAGTTAACAACACCTTTTTTAGCCTCTGGGAAGGCCAAATATGGGGTTTTTTCCCTAAGGATCGCACATATCGCGCCTTTCTACACAATAAACTTTTTTTTCTCATAGCCCCGAGGGATTTGCATTATTATTGGGCCAGTGCGCAGACTTGCGCAGCCTTGCGCAGTTAACAACACCTTTTTTAGAATCTGGGAAGGCCAAAAATGGGGTTTTTTCCCTAAGGATCGCACATATTGCGTCTTTCTAAACATAAAACTTTTTTTTCTCATAGCCCCGAGGGATTTGCATTATTATTGGGCCAGTGCGCAGACTTGTGCAGCCTTGCGTAGTTAACAACAACTTTTTTAGCCTCTGGGAAGGCCAAAAATGGGGTTTTTTCCCTAAGGATCGCACATATCGCGCCTTTCTACACAATAAACTTTTTTTCTCATAGCCCCGAGGGATTTGCATTATTATTGGGCCAGTGCGCAGACTTGCGCAGCCTTGCGCAGTTAACAACACCTTTTTTAGCCTCTGGGAAGGCCAAAAATGGGGTTTTTTCCCTAAGGATCGCACATATCGCGCCTTCTTTGTGCTTTTGCACAAAAGGAATTTTTTTCGGATGGTCCCAGAGGGATTGAATGCATTTGGGACTTTTGTGCATGCAGCTGAGGGCACCAATTAGCTTTTTTCTTCTTTTTGGTGCTAATTCAAGCCCTGAAAAAGTGCAGCACTTTTTAGTATCTCCAAATTCGATAAAAATAGTGCCAAATAAAATGTTTTTTGTGCCGCAACGGGATCTGGGATGCTTTTGTGCTGGGGCCGTTGCAACAAAACCAGCACTTTTTTGAGGGACAAACCCCACGCCTCTCAAAACTGAAATTCCCACCTTATCGACAAAATCGCAGACTTTCTACACAATAAACTTTTTTTTCTGATAGCCCCGAGGGATTTGCATTATTATTGGGCTAGTGCACAGCCATGCGCAGCGTTGCATAGTTAACAACACCTTTTTCAGCCTCTAGGAAGGCCAAAAATGGGTTTTTTTCCCAAAGGATCGCACATATCGGGGCTTTCTACACAATAAACTTTTTTTTCTGATAGCCCCGAGGGATTTGCATTATTATTGGGCTAGTGCACAGCCATGCGCAGCGTTGCATAGTTAACAACACCTTTTTTAGCCTCTGGGAAGGCCAAAAATGGGGTTTTTTTCCCAAAGGATCGCACATATCGCGCCTTTCTACACAATAAACTTTTTTTTCTGATAGCCCCGAGGGATTTGCATTATTATTGGGCCAGTGCGCAGCCTTGCGCAGCCTTGCGTAGTTAACAACACCTTTTTTAGCCTCTGAGAAGGCCAAAAATGGGGTTTTTTCCCTAAGGATCACACATATCGCGCCTTTCTACACAATAAACTTTTTTTTTCTGATAGCCCTAAGGGATTTGCATTATTATTGGGAGAGTGCGCCGACTTGCGCAGCCTTGCACAGTTAACAACACCTTTTTTAGCCTCTGGGAAGGCCAAAATGGGGTTTTTTCCCTAAGGATCGCACATATCGCGCCTTCTTTGTGCTTTTGCACAAAAGGAATTTTTTTCGGATGGTCCCAAAGGGATTGAATGCATTTGAGACCTTTGTGCATGCAGCTGAGAGCGCCAATTAGCATTTTTCTGCTTTTGGGGGCTAATTCAAGCCCTGAAAAAGTGCAGCACTTTTTAGTATCGCCAAATTCCATCAAAATAGTGCCAAATGGAATGTTTTTTGCTGCCGCAACGGGATCTGGGGTGCTTTTGTGCTGGGGAAGTTGCACCAAAACCAGCACTTTTTTAAGGGACCCACCCCACCCCTCTCAAAACTGAAATTCGCACCTTTTCGACAAAATCGCAGACTTTCTACACAAGAAACTTTTTTTTCTGATAGCCCCCAGGGATTTGCATTATTATTGGGCCAGTGCGCAGCCTTGCGCAGCCTTGCGTGGTTAACAACACCTTTCTTAGCCTCCTGGAATGCCCCAAAATGGGGTTTTTTCGCTAAGGATCCCACATATCGCACCTTCTTTGTGCTTTTGCACAAAAGGAATTTTCTTGGGATGGTCCCAGAGGGATTGAATGAATTTGGGACCTTTGTGCATGCAGCTGAGAGCGCCAGTTAGGTTTTTTAGCCTCTGGGAAGCCCCAAAATGGGGTTTTTTCCCTCAGGATCGCACATATGGCGCCTTTCTACACAATAAACTTTTTTTTCTGATAGCCCCGAGGGATTTGCATTATTATTGGGCCAGTGCGCAGAGTTGCGCAGCCTTGCGTAGTTAACAACACCTTTTTTAGCCTCTGGGAAGGCCAAAAATGGGGTCTTTTCCCCAAGGATCACACATATCGCGCCTTTCTACACAATAAACTTTTTTCTGATAGCCCCGAGGGATTTGCATTATTATTGGGCTTGTGCGCAGCCTTGCGTAGTTAATAACACCTTTTTTAGCCTCTGGGAAGGCCAAAAATGGGGTTTTTTCCATAAGGATCGCACATATCGCGCCTTTCTACACAATAAACCTTTTATTTCTGATAGCCCCGAGGGATTTGCATTATTATTGGGCCAGTGCGCAGCCTTGCGCAGCCTTGCGTAGTTAACAACACCTTTTTTAGCCTCTGTTAAGGGCAAAAATGGGGTCTTTTCCCTAAGGATCGCACATATCGCGCCTTTCTACACTATAAACTTTTTTTTCCGATAGCCTCGAGGAATTTGCATTATTATTGGGCCAGTGCGCAGACTTGCGCAGCCTTGCGTAGTTAACAACACCTTTTTTAGCCTCTGGGAAGGCCAAAAATGGGGTTTCTTCCCTAAGGATCGCACATATCGCGCCTTTCTACACAATAAACTTTTTTTTCTGATAGGCGCGAGGGATTTGCATTATTATTGGGCCAGTGCGCAGACTTGGGCAGCATTGCGCAGTTAACAACACCTTTTTTAGCCACTGGGAAGGCCAAAAATGGGTTTTTTTCCCTGAGGATCGCACATGCCGCGAATTCTATGTGCTTTTGCACAAATGGAATTTTTTTCGGATGGTCCCAGAGGGATTGAATGGATTTGGGACTTTTGTGTATACAGGTGAGGGCGCCAATTAGCTTTTTTCTGCTTTTTGGGGCTAATTTAAGCCCTGGAAAAGTGGACCACTTTTTAGTATCGCCAAATTCGATAAAAATAGTGCCAAATGGAATGTTTTTTGGTGCCGCAACGGGATCTGGGATGCTTTTGTGCTGGGGCCGTTGCACCAAAACCAGCACTTTTTTGAGGGACCCACCCCACCCCTCTCAAAACTGAAATTCCCACCTTATCGACAAAATCGCAGACTTTCTACACAATAAACTTTTTTTCTGATAGCCCCGAGGGATTTGCATTATTATTGGGCCAGTGCGCAGCCTTGCGCAGCCTTGCGTAGTTAACAACACCTTTTTTAGCCTCTGGGAAGACCAAAAATGGGGTTTTTTCCCTAAGGATCGCACATATCGCGCTCTTCTACACAATAAATTTTTTTTTTTTAAAAGCCCCGAGGGATTTGCATTATTATTGGGCCAGTGCGCAGACTTGCGCAGCCTTGCGTAGTTAACAACACCTTTTTTAGCCTCTGGGAAGGCCAAAAATGGGGTTTCTTCCCTAAGGATCGCACATATCGCGCCTTTCTACACAATAAACTTTTTTTTCTGATAGGCGCGAGGGATTTGCATTATTATTGGGCCAGTGCGCAGACTTGGGCAGCATTGCGCAGTTAACAACACCTTTTTTAGCCACTGGGAAGGCCAAAAATGGGTTTTTTTCCCTGAGGATCGCACATGCCGCGAATTCTATGTGCTTTTGCACAAATGGAATTTTTTTCGGATGGTCCCAGAGGGATTGAATGGATTTGGGACTTTTGTGTATACAGGTGAGGGCGCCATTTAGCTTTTTTCTGCTTTTTGGGGCTAATTTAAGCCCTGGAAAAGTGGACCACTTTTTAGTATCGCCAAATTCGATAAAAATAGTGCCAAATGGAATGTTTTTTGGTGCCGCAACGGGATCTGGGATGCTTTTGTGCTGGGGCCGTTGCACCAAAACCAGCACTTTTTTGAGGGACCCACCCCACCCCTCTCAAAACTGAAATTCCCACCTTATCGACAAAATCGCAGACTTTCTACACAATAAACTTTTTTTCTGATAGCCCCGAGGGATTTGCATTATTATTGGGCCAGTGCGCAGCCTTGCGCAGCCTTGCGTAGTTAACAACACCTTTTTTAGCCTCTGGGAAGACCAAAAATGGGGTTTTTTCCCTAAGGATCGCACATATCGCGCTCTTCTACACAATAAATTTTTTTTTTCTAAAAGCCCCGAGGGATTTGCATTATTATTGGGCCAGTGCGCAGCCCTGTGCAGCCTTGCATAGTTAACAACACCTTTTTTAGCCTCTGGGAAGGACAAAAATGGGGTTTTTTCCCTAAGGATCGCAGATATCGCGCCTATCTACACAATAAACTTTTTTTCTGATAGCCCCGAGGGATTTGCATTATTATTGGGCCAGTGCGCAGCCTTGTGCAGCCTTGCGTAGTTAACAACACCTTTTTTAGCTTCTGGGGAGGCCAAAAATGGGTTTTTTCCCTAAGGATCGCACATATCGCGTCTTTCTACACAATAAACTTTTTTTTCTGATAGCCCCGAGGGATTAGCATTATTATTGGGCCAGTGCGCAGCCTTGCGCAGCCTTTCGCAGCCTTGCGTAGTTAACAACACCTTTTTTAGCCTCTGGGAAGGCCAAAAATGGGGTTTCTTCCCTAAGGATCGCACATATCGCGCCTTTCTGCACAATAAACTTTTTTTTCTGATAGCCGCGAGGGATTTGCATTATTATTGGGCCAGTGCGCAGACTTGGCCAGCATTGCGCAGTTAACAACACCTTTTTTAGCCACTGGAAAGGCCAAAAATGGGGTTTTTTCTCTAAGGATCGCACATATCGCGCCTTTCTACACAATAAACTTTTTTTCTGATAGCCCCGAGGGATTTGCATTATTATTGGGCCAGTGCGCAGCCTTGCGCAGCCTTGCGTAGTTAACAACACCTTTTTTAGCCTCTGTTAAGGCCAAAAATGGGTTTTTTCCCAAAGGATCGCACATATCGCGCCTTTCTACACTATAAACTTTTTTTTCTGATAGCCCCGAGGAATTTGCATTATTATTGGGCCAGTGCGCAGACTTGCGCAGCCTTGCGTAGTTAACAACACCTTTTTTAGCCTCTGGGAAGGCCAAAAATGGGGTTTCTTCCCTAAGGATCGTACATAACGCGCCTTTCTACACAATAAACTTTTTTTTCTGTTAGCCGCGAGGGATTTGCATTATTATTGGGCCAGTGCGCAGACTTGGGCAGCATTGCGCAGTTAACAACACCTTTTTTAGCCACTGGGAAGGCCAAAAATGGGTTTTTTTCCCTGAGCATCGCACATGCCGCGAATTCTATGTGCTTTTGCACAAATGGAATTTTTTTCGGATGGTCCCAGAGGGATTGAATGGATTTGGGACCTTTGTGTATGCAGGTGAGGGCGCCAATTAGCTTTTTTCTGCTTTTGGGGGCTAATTCAAGCCCTGGAAAAGTGGACCACTTTTTAGTATCGCCAAATTCGATAAAAATAGTGCCAAATGGAATGTTTTTTGGTGCCGCAACGGGATCTGGGATGCTTTTGTGCTGGGGCCGTTGCACCAAAACAAGCACTTTTTTGAGGGACCCACCCCACCCCTCTCAAAACTGAAATTCCCACCTTATCGACAAAATCGCAGACTTTCTACACAATAAACTTTTTTTCTGATAGCCCCCAGGGATTTGCATTATTATTGGGCCAGTGCGCAGCCTTGCGTAGTTAACAACACCTTTTTTAGCCTCTGGGAAGGCCAAAAATGGGGTTTTTTCCCTAAGGATCGCACATATCGCGCTCTTCTACACAATAATTTTTTTTTTCTGAAAGCCCCGAGGGATTTGCATTATTATTGGGCCAGTGCGCAGCCCTGTGCAGCCTTGCGTAGTTAACAACACCTTTTTTAGCCTCTGCGAAGGACAAAAATGGGGTTTTTTCCCTAAGGATCGCAGATATCGCGCCTATCTACACAATAAACATTTTTTCTGATAGCCCTGAGGGATTTGCATTATTATTGGGCCAGTGCGCAGTCTTGTGCAGCCTTGCGTAGTTAACAACACCTTTTTTAGCCTCTGGGGAGGCCAAAAATGGGTTTTTTTCCCTAATGATCGCACATATCGCGTCTTTCTACACAATAAACTTTTTTTTCTGATAGCCCCGAGAGATTAGCATTATTATTGGGCCAGTGCGCAGCCTTGCACAGCCTTTCGCAGCCTTGCGTAGTTAACAACACCTTTTTTAGCCTCTGGGAAGGCCAAAAATGGGGTTTTTTCCCTAAGAATCGCATATCTCGCGCCTTTCTACACAATAAACTTTTTTTTCATAGCCCCGAGGGATTTGCATTATTATTGGGCCAGTGCGCAGATTTGCGCAGCCTTGCGCAGTTAACAACACCCTTTTCAGCCTCTGGGAAGGCCAGAAATGGGGTTTTTTCTCTAAGGATCGCACATATCGCGCCTTTCTACACAATAAACTTTTTTTTCAGATAGCCCCGAGGGATTTGCATTATTATTGGGCCAGTGCGCAGCCTTGCGCAGAATTGCATAGTTAACAACACCTTTTTTAGCCTCTGGGAAGGCCAAAAATGGGGTTTTTTCCCTAAGGATCGCAGATCTCGCGCCTTTCTACACAATAAACTTTTTTTTGATAGCCCCGAGGGATTTGCATTATTATTGGGCCAGTGCGCAGATTTGCGTAGCCTTGCGCAGTTAACAACACCCTTTTTAGCCTCTGGGAAGGCCTGAAATGGGGTTTTTTCTCTAAGGATCGCACATATCGCGCCTTTCTACACAATAAACTTTTTTTTCAGATAGCCCCGAGGGATTTGCATTATTATTGGGCCAGTGCGCAGCCTTCCGCAGCCTTGCGTAGTTAACAACACCTTTTTTTAGCCTCTGGGAAGGCCAAAAATGGGGTTTTTTCCCTAAGGAGCGCACATATCGCGCCTTTCTACACAATAAACTTTTTTTTCTGATAGCCCCGACGGAGTTGCATTATTATTGGGCCAGTGCGCAGCCTTGCGCAGCCTTGCGTAGTTAACAACACCTCTTTTAGCCTCTTGGAGGGCCAAAAATGGAGTTTTTTCCCTAACGATCGCACATGCCGTGCCTTCTTTGTGCTTTTGCACAAAAGGAATTTTTTTCGGATGGTCCCAGAGGGATTGAATGGATTTGGGACCTTTGTGCATGCAGGTGAGGGCGCCAATTAGCTTTTTTCTGCTTTTTGGGGCTATTTCAAGCCCTAGAAAGGTGGACCAATTTTTAGTATCGCCAAATTCGATAAAAATAGTGCCAAATGGAATGTGTTTTGGTGCCACAACGGGATCTGGGATGCTTTTGTGCTGGGGCCGTTGCACCAAAACCAGCACTTTTTTGAGGGACCCACCCCACCCCTCTCAAAACTGAAATTCCCACCTTATCGACAAAATCGCAGACTTTCTACACAATAAACTTTTTTTCTGATAGCCCCGAGGGATTTGCATTATTATTTGGCCAGTGCGCAGCCTTGTGCAGCCTTGCGTAGTTAACAACACCTTTTTTAGCCTTTGGGAAGGCCGAAAATGGGTTTTTTTTTTCTAATTATTGCACATATCGCGCTTTCAACACAATAACCTTTTTTTCTGATAGCCCCGAGGGATTTGCATTATTATTGGGCCATTGCGTAGCCTTGCGCAGCCTTGCGTAGTTAGCAACACCTTTCTTAGCCTCTGGGAAGGCCAAAACTGGGGTCTTTTCCCTAACGATCGCACATATCGCGCCTTCCTACACAATAAACCTTTTTTTCAGATAGCCCGGAGGGATTTGCATTATTATTGGGCCAGTGCGCAGCCTTGCGTAGTTAACAACACCTTTTTTAGCCTCTGGGAAGGCCAAAAATGGGGTTTTTTCCCTAAGGATCGCACATATCGCGCCTTTCTACACAATATACTTTTTTTTCTGATAGCCCCGAGGGATTTGCATTATTATTGGGCCAGTGCGCAGACTTGCGCAGCCTTGCGTAGTTAACAACACCTTTTTTAGCCTCTGGGAAGCCCCAAAAATGGGGTTTTTTCCCTAAGGATCGCACATATCGCGCCTTTCTACACAATTAATTTTTTTTTTCTGATAGCCCCGAGGGATTTGCATTATTATTGGGCCAGTGCGCAGCCTTGCGCAGCCTTGCGTAGTTAACAACACCTTTTTTAGCCTCTGGGAAATCCAAAAATGGGGTTTTTTTGCCTAAGGATCGCACATATCGCGCTCTTCTACACAATAAACTTTTTTTTCTGATAGCCCCGAGGGATTTGCATTATTATTGGGCCAGTGCGCAACCTTGCGCAGAATTGCATAGTTAACAACACCTTTTTTAGCCTGTGGGAAAGACAAAAATGGGGTTTTTTCCCTAAGGATCGCACATATCGCGCCTTTTACACAATAAACTTTTTTTCTGATAGCCCCGAGGGATTTGCATTGTTATTGGGCCAGTGCGCAGACTTGGGCAGCCTTGCGTAGTTAACAACACCTTTTTTAGCCTCCGGGAAGGCCAAAAATGGGGTTTTTTCCCTAAGGATCGCACATATCGCGCCTTTCTACACAATAAACTTTATTTTCTGATAGCCCCCAGAGATTTGCATTATTATTGGGCCAGTGCGCAGCGTTGCGTAGTTAACAACACCTTTTTTAGCATCTGGGAAGGCCAAACATGGGTTTTTTCCCCTAAGGATCGCACATATCGCGCCTTTCTACACAATAAACTTTTTTCTGATAGCCCCGAGGGATTTGCATTATTATTGGGCCAGTGCGCAGACTTGCGCAGCCTTGCGTAGTTAACAACACCTTTTTTAGCCTCTGGGAAGGCCAAAAATGGGGTTTTTTCCCAAAGGATCGCACATATCGCGTCTTTCTACACAATAAACTTTTTTTTCTGATAGCCCCGAGGGATTTGCATTATTATTGGGCCAGTGCGCAGCTTTGCGCAGCCTTGCGTAGCTAACAACACCTTTTTTAGCCTCTGGGAAGGCCAAAAATGGGGTTTTTTCCCTAAGGATCGCACATATCGCGCTCTTCTACACAATTAACTTTTTTTTTCTGATAGCCCCGGGAGATTTGCATTATTATTGGGCCAGTGCGCAGCCTTGCGCAGAATTGCATAGTTAACAACACCTTTTTTAGCCTCTGGGAAGGCCAAAAATGGGGTTTTTTCCCTAAGGATCGCACATATCGCGCCTTTCTACACAATAAACTTTTTGGCTGATAGCTCCGAGGGATTTGCATTATTATTTGGCCAGTGCACAGCCTTGCGCAGCCTTGCGTAGTTAACAACACCTTTTTTAGCCTCTGGGCAGGCCAAAAATGGGGTCTTTTCCCTAACGATCGCACATATCGCGCTTTCTACACAATAACCTTTTTTTTCTGAGAGCCCCGAGGGATTTGCATTATTATTGGGCGAGTGCGCAGCCTTGCGCAGCCTTGCGCAGCCTTGCGTAGTTAACAACACCTTTCTTAGCCTCTGGGAAGGCCAAAACTGGGGTTTTTTCCCTAAGGATCGCACATATCGCGCCTTCCTACACATTAAACTTTTTTTCAGATAGCCCCGAGGGATTTGCATTATTATTGGGCCAGTGCGTAGCCTTGCGCAGCCTTGCGTAGTTAACAACATCTTTTTTTAGCCTCTGGGAAGGCCAAAAATGGGGTTTTTTCCCTAAGGAGCGCACATATCGCGCCTTTCTACACAATAAAATTTTTTTTGATAGCCCCGAGGGAGTTGCATTATTATTGGGCCAGTGCGCAGCCTTGCGCAGCCTTGCGTAGTTAACAACACCTCTTTTAGCCTCTGGGAAGGCCAAAAATGGGTTTTTTCCCTAAGGATCGCACATGCCGTGCCTTCTTTGTGCTTTTGCACAAAAGGAATTTTTTTCGGATGGTCCCAGAGGGATTGAGTGGATTTGGGACCTTTGTGCATGCAGGTGAGGGCGCCAATTAGCTTTTTTCTGCTTTTTGGGGCTAATTCAAGCCCTGGAAAAGTGGAGCACTTTTTAGTATCGCCAAATTCGATAAAAATAGTGCCAAATGGAATGTTTTTTGGTGCCATAGCGGGATCTGGGATGCTTTTGTGCTGGGGCCGTTGCACCAAAACCAGCACTTTTTTGAGGGACTCACCCCACCCCTCTCAAAACTGAAATTCCCACCTTATCGACAAAATCGCAGACTTTCTACACAGTAAACGTTTTTTTTCTGATAGCCCCGAGGGATTTGCATTATTATTTGGGCAGTGCACAGCCTTGTGCAGCCTTGCGTAATTAACAACACCTTTTTTAGCCTCTGGGAAGGCCAAAAATGGGGTTTTTTCCCTAAAGATCGCACATATCGCGCTTTCTACACAATAACCTTTTTTTTCTGATAGCCCCGAGGGATTTGCATTATTATTGGGCCAGTGCACAGCCTTGCGTAGCCTTGCGTAGTTAACAACACCTTTCTTAGCCTCTGGGAAGGCCAAAACTGGGGTTTTTTCCCTAAGGATCGCACATATCGCGCCTTCCTACACAATAAACTTTTTTTTCAGATACCCCGAGGGATTTGCATTATTATTGGGCCAGTGCGCAGCCTTGCGCAGCCTTGCGTAGTTAACAACACCTTTTTTAGTCTCTAGGAAGGCCAAAAATGGGGTTTTTTCCCAAGGGATCGCAGATATCGCGCCTTTCTACACAATATACTTTTTTTTCTGATAGCCCCGAGGGATTTGCATTATTATTGGGCCAGTGCGAAGACTTGTGGAGCCTTGCGTAGTTAAAAACACCTTTTTTAGCCTCTGGGAAGGCCAAAAATGGGGTTTTTTCCCTAAGGATCGCACATATCGCGCCTTTCTACACAATAAACTTTTTTTTCTGATAGCCCCGAGGGATTTGCATTATTATTGGGCCAGTGCGCAGCCTTGCGCAGCCTTGCGTAGCTAACAACACCTTTTTTAGCCTCTGGGAAGGCCAAAAATGGGTTTTTTTCCCTAAGGATCGCACATATCGCGCCTTCCTACACAATAAACTTTTTTTTCAGATACCCCGAGGGATTTGCATTATTATTGGGCCAGTGCGCAGCCTTGCGCAGAATTGCATAGTTAACAACACCTTTTTTAGCCTCTGGGAAGGACAAAAATGGGGTTTTTTTCCCTAAGGATCGCACATATCGCGCCTTTTACACAATAAAATTTTTTTCTGATAGCCCCGAGGGATTTGCATTATTATTGGGCCAGTGCGCAGCCTTGCGCAGCCTTGCGTAGTTAGCAACACCTTTTTTAGCCTCTGGGAAGGCCAAAAATGGGGCTTTTTCCCTAAGGATCGCACATATCGCGTCTTTCTACACAATAAACTTTTTTTTCTGATAGCCCCGAGGGATTTGCATTATTATTGGGCCAGTGTGCAGCCTTGCCCAGCCTTGCGTAGTTATCAACACCTTTTTCATCTTCTGGGAAAGCCAAAAATGGAGTTTTTTCCCTAAGGATCGCACATATCGCGCCTTTCTACACAATAAACTTTTTTTCTGATACCCCGAGGGATTTGCATTATTATTGGGCCAGTGCGCAGACTTGCGCAGCCTTGCGTAGTTAACAACAGCTTTTTTGGCCTCTGGGAACGCCAAAAATGGGGTTTTTCCCCTAACGATCGCACAGATCGAGCTCTTCTACACAATAAACTTTTTTTTCTGATAGCCCCGAGGCATTTGCATTATTATTGGGCCAGTGCGCAGCCTTGCGTAGAATTGCATAGTTAACAACACCTTTTTTAGCCTCTGGGAAGGCAAAAATGGGGTTTTTTCCCTAAGGATCGCACATATCGCGCCTTTCTACACAATAAACTTTTTTTTCTGATAGCCCCGAGGGATTTGCATTATTATTGGGCCAGTGCACAGACTTGGGCAGCCTTGCGTAGTTAACAACACCTTTTTTAGCCTCTGGGAAGGCCAAAAATGGGTTTTTTCCCCTAAGGATCGCACATATCGCGCCTTTCTACACAATAAACTTTTTTTCTGATAGCCCCGAGGGATTTGCATTATTATTGGGCCAGTGCGCAGCCTTGCGCAGCCTTGCGTAGTTAGCAACACCTTTTTTAGCCTCTGGGAAGGCCAAAAATGGGGCTTTTTCCCTAAGGATCGCACATATCGCGTCTTTCTACACAATAAACTTTTTTTTCTGATAGCCCCAAGGGATTTGCATTATTATTGGGCCAGTGTGCAGCCTTGCGCAGCCTTGCGTAGTTATCAACACCTTTTTCATCTTCTGGGAAAGCCAAAAATGGAGTTTTTTCCCTAAGGATCGCACATATCGCGCCTTTCTACACAATAAACTTTTTTTCTGATACCCCGAGGGATTTGCATTATTATTGGGCCAGTGCGCAGACTTGCGCAGCCTTGCGTAGTTAACAACAGCTTTTTTAGCCTCTGGGAACGCCAAAAATGGGGTTTTTCCCCTAAGGATCGCACATATCGAGCTCTTCTACACAATAAACTTTTTTTTCTGATAGCCCCGAGGCATTTGCATTATTATTGGGCCAGTGCGCAGCCTTGCGCAGAATTGCATAGTTAACAACACCTTTTTTAGCCTCTGGGAAGGCAAAAATGGGGTTTTTTCCCTAAGGATCGCACATATCGCGCCTTTCTACACAATAAACTTTTTTTTCTGATAGCCCCGAGGGATTTGCATTATTATTGGGCCATTGTGCAGCCTTGCGCAGCCTTGCGTAGTTATCAACACCTTTTTCATCTTCTGGGAAAGCCAAAAATGGAGTTTTTTTCCCTAAGGATCGCACATATCGCGCCTTTCTACACAATAAACTTTTTTTCTGATACCCCGAGGGATTTGCATTATTATTGGGCGAGTGCGCAGACTTGCGCAGCCTTGCGTAGTTAACAACAGCTTTTTTAGCCTCTGGGAACGCCAAAAATGGGGTTTTTTCCCTAAGGATCGCACATATCGCGCCTTTCTACACAATAAACTTTTTTTTGTGATAGCCCCCAGGGATTTGCATTATTATTGGGCCAGTGCGCAGCCTTGCGCAGCCTTGCGTAGTTAACAACACCTTTTTTAGCCTCTGGGAAGGCCAAAAATGGGTTTTTTCCCCTAAGGTCCGCACATATCGCGCCTTTCTACACAATAAACTTTTTTTTTGATAGCCCCGAGGGATTTGCATTATTATTGGGCCAGTGCACAGACTTGCGCAGCCTTGCGTAGTTAACAACACCTTTTTTAGCCTCTAGGAAGGCCAAAAATGGGGTTTTTTCCCTAAGGATCGCACATATCTCGTCTTTCTACACAATAAACTTTTTTTTCTGATAGCCCCGAGGGATTTGCATTATTACTGGGCCAGTGCGCAGCCTTGCGCAGCCTTGCGTAGTTAACAACACCTTTTTTAGCCTCTGGGAAGGCCAAAAATGGGGTTTTTCCCCTAAGGATCGCACATATCGAGCTCTTCTACACAATAAACTTTTTTTTCTGATAGCCCCGAGGCATTTGCATTATTATTGGGCCAGTGCGCAGCCTTGCGCAGAATTGCATAGTTAACAACACCTTTTTTAGCCTCTGGGAAGGCAAAAATGGGGTTTTTTCCCTAAGGATCGCACATATCGCGCCTTTCTACACAATAAACTTTTTTCTGATAGCCCCGAGGGATTTGCATTATTATTGGGCCAGTGCACAGACTTGGGCAGCCTTGCGTAGTTAACAACACCTTTTTTAGCCTCTGGGAAGGCCAAAAATGGGTTTTTTCCCCTAAGGATCGCACATATCACGCCTTTCTACACAATAATCTTTTTTTCTGATAGCCCCGAGGGATTTGCATTATTATTGGGCCAGTGCGCAGCCTTGCGCAGCCTTGCGTAGTTAACAACACCTTTTTTAGCCTCTGGGAAGGCCAAAAATGGGGCTTTTTCCCTAAGGATCGCACATATCGCGTCTTTCTACACAATAAACTTTTTTTTCTGATAGCCCCGAGGGATTTGCATTATTATTGGGCCAGTGTGCAGCCTTGCGCAGCCTTGCGTAGTTAACAACACCTTTTTCATCTTCTGGGAAAGCCAAAAATGGAGTTTTTTCCCTAAGGATCGCACATATCGCGCCTTTCTACACAATAAACTTTTTTTCTGATACCCCGAGGGATTCGCATTATTATTGGGAAAGTGCGCAGACTTGCGCAGCCTTGCGTAGTTAACAACAGCTTTTTTAGCCTCTGGGAAGGCCAAAAATGGGGTTTTTTCCCTAAGGATCGCACATAACGCGCCTTTCTACACAATAAACTTTTTTTTCTGATAGCCCCGAGGGATTTGCATTATTATTGGGCCAGTGCGCAGCCTTGCGCAGCCTTGCGTAGTTAACAACACCTTTTTTAGCCTCTGGGAAGGCCAAAAATGGGGTTTTTTCCCTAAAGAGCGCACATATCGCGCCTTTTACACAATAAACTTTTTTTTCTGATAGCCCCGAGGGATTTGCATTATTATTGGGCCAGTGCGCAGCCTTGCACAGCCTTGCGTAGTTAACAACACCTTTTTTAGCCTCTGGGAAGGCCAAAAATGGGGTTTTTTTCCTAAGGAGCGCACATATCGCGCCTTTTA
This sequence comes from Siderastrea siderea, assembly GCA_964030785.1. Classification (NCBI taxonomy): domain Eukaryota; kingdom Metazoa; phylum Cnidaria; class Anthozoa; order Scleractinia; family Rhizangiidae; genus Siderastrea; species Siderastrea siderea. Next base: position 37,420,270 of record OZ034976.1, on the reverse strand, counting down.
CACAATAAACTTTTTTTACTGATAGCCCCGAGGGATTTGCATTATTATTGGGCCAGTGCGCAGCCTTGCGCAGCCTTGCGTAGTTAACAACACCTTTTTTAGCCTCTGGGAAGGCCAAAAATGGGGTTTTTTCCCTAAAGAGCGCACATATCGCGCCTTTTACACAATAAACTTTTTTTTCTGATAGCCCCGAGGGATTTGCATTATTATTGGGCCAGTGCGCAGCCTTGCACAGCCTTGCGTAGTTAACAACACCTTTTTTAGCCTCTGGGAAGGCCAAAAATGGGGTTTTTTTCCTAAGGAGCGCACATATCGCGCCTTTTACACAATAAACTTTTTTTACTGATAGCCCCGAGGGATTTGCATTATTATTGGGCCAGTGCGCAGCCTTGCACAGCCTTGCTTAGTTAACAACACCTTTTTTAGCCTCTGGGAAGGCCAAATATCGGTTTTTTCCCCTAAGGATCGCACATATCGCGCCTTTCTACACAATAAACTTTTTTTTCTGATAGCCCCGAGGGATTTGCCTTATTATTGGGCCAGTGCGCATTCTGGCGCAGCCTTGCGTAGTTAACAACACCTTTTTCAGCTTCTCGGAAAGCCAAAAATGGAGTTTTTTCCCTAAGGATCGCACATATCGCGCCTTTCTACACAATAAACTTTTTTTCTGATAGCCCCGAGAGATTTGCATTATTATTGGGCCAGTGTGCAGACTTGCGCAGCCTTGCCTAGTTAACAACACCTTTTTTAGCCTCTGGGAAGGCCAAAAATGGGGTTTTTTCCCTAAGGATCGCACATATCGCGCCTTTCTACACAATAAACTTTTTTTTCTGATAGCCCCGAGGGATTTGCATTAATATTGGGCGGCTGCGCAGCCTTGCGCAGCCTTGCGTAGTTAACAGCACCTTTTTTAGCCACTGGGAAGGCCAAAAATGGGGTTTTTTCCCTAAGGAGCGCACATATCGCGCCTTTTACACAATAAACTTTTTTTCTGATAGCCCCGAGGGATTTCGTTATTATTGGGCCAGTGCGCAGACTTGGGCAGCCTTGCGTAGTTAACAACACCTTTTTTAGCCTCTGGGAAGGCCAAAAATGGGGTTTTTTCCCTAAGGATCGCACATATCGCGCCTTTCTACACAATAAACTTTTTTTTCTGATAGCCCCCAGGGATTTGCATATTATTGGGCCAGTGCGCAGCCTTGCGTAGTTAACAACACCTTTTTTAGCCTCTTGGAATGCCAAAAATGGGGTTTTTTCCCAAAGTATCGCACATATCGCGCCTTTCTACACAATAAACGTTTTTATCTGATAGCCCCGAGGGATTTGCATTATTATTGGGCCAGTGCGCAGCCTTGCGCAGCCTTGCGTAGTTAACAACACCTTTTTTAGCCTCTGGGAAGGACCAAAATGGGGTTTTTTCCCTAAGGATCGCACATATCGCGCCTTTCTACACAATAAACTTTTTTTTTCTGATAGCCCCGAGGGATTTGCATTATTATTGGGCCAGTGCGCAGCCTTGTGCAGCCTTGCGTAGTTAACAACACCTTTTTTAGCCTCTGGGAAGGCCAAAAATGGGTTTTTTTCCCTAAGGATCGCACATATCGCGCCTTTCTACACAATAAACTTTTTTTCTGATAGCCCCGAGGGATTTGCATTATTATGGGCCAGTGCGCAGCCTTGCGCAGCCTTCCGTAGTTAACAACACCTTTTTTAGCCTCTGGGAAGGCCAAAAATTGGGTTTTTTCCCTAAGGATCGCACATATCGCGCCTTTCTACACAATAAACTTTTTTTTCTGATAGCCCCGAGGGATTTGCATTATTATTGGGCCAGTGCGCAGCCTTGCGCAGAATTGCATAGTTAACAACACCTTTTTTAGCCTCTGGGAAGGACAAAAATGGGCTTTTTCCCTAAGGATCGCACATATCGCGCCTTTCTACACAATAAACTTTTTTTCTGATAGGCCCGAGGGATTTGCATTATTATTGGGCCAGTGCACAGAGTTGGGCAGCCTTGCGTAGTTAACAACACCTTTTTTAGCCTCTGGGAAGGCCAAAAATGGGGTTTTTTCCCTAAGGATCGCACATATCGCGCCTTTCTACACAATAAACTTTTTTTTGTGATAGCCCCCAGGGATTTGCACTATTATTGGGCCAGTGCGCAGCCTTGCGCAGCCTTGCGTAGTTAACAACACCTTTGTTAGCCTCTGGGAAGGCCAAAAATGGGGTTTTTTCCTCTAAGGATCGCACATATCGCGCCTTTCTACACAATAAACTTTTTTTTCTGATAGCCCCGAGGGATTTGCATTATTATTGGGCCAGTGCACAGACTTGCGCAGCCTTGCGTAGTTAACAACACCTTTTTTAGCCTCTAGGAAGGCCAAAAATGGGGTTTTTTCCCTAAGGATCGCACATATCTCGTCTTTCTACACAATAAACTTTTTTCTGATAGCCCCGAGGGATTTGCATTATTATTGGGCCAGTGCACAGACTTGGGCAGCCTTGCGTAGTTAACAACACCTTTTTTAGCCTCTGGGAAGGCCAAAAATGGGTTTTTTCCCCTAAGGATCGCACATATCACGCCTTTCTACACAATAATCTTTTTTTCTGATAGCCCCGAGGGATTTGCATTATTATTGGGCCAGTGCGCAGCCTTGCGCAGCCTTGCGTAGTTAACAACACCTTTTTTAGCCTCTGGGAAGGCCAAAAATGGGGCTTTTTCCCTAAGGATCGCACATATCGCGTCTTTCTACACAATAAACTTTTTTTTCTGATAGCCCCGAGGGATTTGCATTATTATTGGGCCAGTGTGCAGCCTTGCGCAGCCTTGCGTAGTTAACAACACCTTTTTCATCTTCTGGGAAAGCCAAAAATGGAGTTTTTTCCCTAAGGATCGCACATATCGCGCCTTTCTACACAATAAACTTTTTTTCTGATACCCCGAGGGATTCGCATTATTATTGGGCCAGTGCGCAGACTTGCGCAGCCTTGCGTAGTTAACAACAGCTTTTTTATCCTCTGGGAAGGCCAAAAATGGGGTTTTTTCCCTAAGGATCGCACATAACGCGCCTTTCTACACAATAAACTTTTTTTTCTGATAGCCCCGAGGGATTTGCATTATTATTGGGCCAGTGCGCAGCCTTGCGCAGCCTTGCGTAGTTAACAACACCTTTTTTAGCCTCTGGGAAGGCCAAAAATGGGGTTTTTTCCCTAAAGAGCGCACATATCGCGCCTTTTACACAATAAACTTTTTTTTCTGATAGCCCCGAGGGATTTGCATTATTATTGGGCCAGTGCGCAGCCTTGCACAGCCTTGCGTAGTTAACAACACCTTTTTTAGCCTCTGGGAAGGCCAAAAATGGGGTTTTTTTTCCTAAGGAGCGCACATATCGCGCCTTTTACACAATAAACTTTTTTTACTGATAGCCCCGAGGGATTTGCATTATTATTGGGCCAGTGCGCAGCCTTGCGCAGCCTTGCGTAGTTAACAACACCTTTTTTAGCCTCTGGGAAGGCCAAAAATGGGGTTTTTTCCCTAAAGAGCGCACATATCGCGCCTTTTACACAATAAACTTTTTTTTCTGATAGCCCCGAGGGATTTGCATTATTATTGGGCCAGTGCGCAGCCTTGCACAGCCTTGCGTAGTTAACAACACCTTTTTTAGCCTCTGGGAAGGCCAAAAATGGGGTTTTTTTCCTAAGGAGCGCACATATCGCGCCTTTTACACAATAAACTTTTTTTACTGATAGCCCCGAGGGATTTGCATTATTATTGGGCCAGTGCGCAGCCTTGCACAGCCTTGCTTAGTTAACAACACCTTTTTTAGCCTCTGGGAAGGCCAAATATCGGTTTTTTCCCCTAAGGATCGCACATATCGCGCCTTTCTACACAATAAACTTTTTTTTCTGATAGCCCCGAGGGATTTGCATTATTATTGGGCCAGTGCGCAGCCTTGCGCAGCCTTGCGTAGTTAACAACACCTTTTTTAGCCTCTGGGAAGGCCAAAAATGGGGTTTTTTCCCTAAAGAGCGCACATATCGCGCCTTTTACACAATAAACTTTTTTTTCTGATAGCCCCGAGGGATTTGCATTATTATTGGGCCAGTGCGCAGCCTTGCACAGCCTTGCGTAGTTAACAACACCTTTTTTAGCCTCTGGGAAGGCCAAAAATGGGGTTTTTTTTCCTAAGGAGCGCACATATCGCGCCTTTTACACAATAAACTTTTTTTACTGATAGCCCCGAGGGATTTGCATTATTATTGGGCCAGTGCGCAGCCTTGCGCAGCCTTGCGTAGTTAACAACACCTTTTTTAGCCTCTGGGAAGGCCAAAAATGGGGTTTTTTCCCTAAAGAGCGCACATATCGCGCCTTTTACACAATAAACTTTTTTTTCTGATAGCCCCGAGGGATTTGCATTATTATTGGGCCAGTGCGCAGCCTTGCACAGCCTTGCGTAGTTAACAACACCTTTTTTAGCCTCTGGGAAGGCCAAAAATGGGGTTTTTTTCCTAAGGAGCGCACATATCGCGCCTTTTACACAATAAACTTTTTTTACTGATAGCCCCGAGGGATTTGCATTATTATTGGGCCAGTGCGCAGCCTTGCACAGCCTTGCTTAGTTAACAACACCTTTTTTAGCCTCTGGGAAGGCCAAATATCGGTTTTTTCCCCTAAGGATCGCACATATCGCGCCTTTCTACACAATAAACTTTTTTTTCTGATAGCCCCGAGGGATTTGCCTTATTATTGGGCCAGTGCGTATTCTGGCGCAGCCTTGCGTAGTTAACAACACCTTTTTCAGCTTCTCGGAAAGCCAAAAATGGAGTTTTTTCCCTAAGGATCGCACATATCGCGCCTTTCTACACAATAAACTTTTTTTCTGATAGCCCCGAGAGATTTGCATTATTATTGGGCCAGTGTGTAGACTTGCGCAGCCTTGCCTAGTTAACAACACCTTTTTTAGCCTCTGGGAAGGCCAAAAATGGGGTTTTTTCCCTAAGGATCGCACATATCGCGCCTTTCTACACAATAAACTTTTTTTTCTGATAGCCCCGAGGGATTTGCATTAATATTGGGCGGCTGCGCAGCCTTGCGCAGCCTTGCGTAGTTAACAGCACCTTTTTTAGCCTCTGGGAATTCCAAAAATGGGGTTTTTTCCCTAAGGAGCGCACATATCGCGCCTTTTACACAATAAACTTTTTTTCTGATAGCCCCGAGGGATTTCGTTATTATTGGGCCAGTGCGCAGACTTGGGCAGCCTTGCGTAGTTAACAACACCTTTTTTAGCCTCTGGGAAGGCCAAAAATGGGGTTTTTTCCCTAAGGATCGCACATATCGCGCCTTTCTACACAATAAACTTTTTTTTCTGATAGCCCCCAGGGATTTGCATATTATTGGGCCAGTGCGCAGCCTTGCGTAGTTAACAACACCTTTTTTAGCCTCTTGGAATGCCAAAAATGGGGTTTTTTCCCTAAGTATCGCACATATCGCGCCTTTCTACACAATAAACGTTTTTATCTGATAGCCCCGAGGGATTTGCATTATTATTGGGCCAGTGCGCAGCCTTGCGCAGCCTTGCGTAGTTAACAACACCTTTTTTAGCCTCTGGGAAGGACCAAAATGGGGTTTTTTCCCTAAGGATCGCACATATCGCGCCTTTCTACACAATAAACTTTTTTTTTCTGATAGCCCCGAGGGATTTGCATTATTATTGGGCCAGTGCGCAGCCTTGTGCAGCCTTGCGTAGTTAACAACACCTTTTTTAGCCTCTGGGAAGGCCAAAAATGGGTTTTTTTCCCTAAGGATCGCACATATCGCGCCTTTCTACACAATAAACTTTTTTTTCTGATAGCCCCGAGGGATTTGCATTATTATGGGCCAGTGCGCAGCCTTGCGCAGCCTTGCGTAGTTAACAACACCTTTTTTAGCCTCTGGGAAGGCCAAAAATTGGGTTTTTTCCCTAAGGATCGCACATATCGCGCCTTTCTACACAATAAACTTTTTTTTCTGATAGCCCCGAGGGATTTGCATTATTATTGGGCCAGTGCGCAGCCTTGCGCAGAATTGCATAGTTAACAACACCTTTTTTAGCCTCTGGGAAGGACAAAAATGGGCTTTTTCCCTAAGGATCGCACATATCGCGCCTTTCTACACAATAAACTTTTTTTCTGATAGCCCCGAGGGATTTGCATTATTATTGGGCCAGTGCACAGAGTTGGGCAGCCTTGCGTAGTTAACAACACCTTTTTTAGCCTCTGGGAAGGCCAAAAATGGGGTTTTTTCCCTAAGGATCGCACATATCGCGTCTTTCTACACAATAAACTTTTTTTTGTGATAGCCCCCATGGATTTGCACTATTATTGGGCCAGTGCGCAGCCTTGCGCAGCCTTGCGTAGTTAACAACACCTTTGTTAGCCTCTGGGAAGGCCAAAAATGGGGTTTTTTCCTCTAAGGATCGCACATATCGCGCCTTTCTACACAATAAACTTTTTTTTCTGATAGCCCCGAGGGATTTGCATTATTATTGGGCCAGTGCACAGACTTGCGCAGCCTTGCGTAGTTAACAACACCTTTTTTAGCCTCTAGGAAGGCCAAAAATGGGGTTTTTTCCCTAAGGATCGCACATATCTCGTCTTTCTACACAATAAACTTTTTTTTCTGATAGCCCCGAGGGATTTGCATTATTACTGGGCCAGTGCGCAGCCTTGCGCAGCCTTGCGTAGTTAACAACACCTTTTTTAGCCTCTGGGAAGGCCAAAAATGGGGTTTTTCCCCTAAGGATCGCACATATCGAGCTCTTCTACACAATAAACTTTTTTTTCTGATAGCCCCGAGGCATTTGCATTATTATTGGGCCAGTGCGCAGCCTTGCGCAGAATTGCATTGTTAACAACACCTTTTTTAGCCTCTGGGAAGGCAAAAATGGGGTTTTTTTCCTAAGGATCGCACATATCGCGCCTTTCTACACAATAAACTTTATTCTGATAGCCCCGAGGGATTTGCATTATTATTGGGCCAGTGCACAGACTTGGGCAGCCTTGCGTAGTTAACAACACCTTTTTTAGCCTCTGGGAAGGCCAAAAATGGGTTTTTTCCCCTAAGGATCGCACATATCGCGCCTTTCTACACAATAAACTTTTTTTCTGATAGCCCCGAGGGATTTGCATTATTATTGGGCCAGTGCACAGACTTGCGCAGCCTTGCGTAGTTAACAACACCTTTTTTAGCCTCTAGGAAGGCCAAAAATGGGGTTTTTTCCCTAAGGATCGCACATATCTCGTCTTTCTACACAATAAACTTTTTTTTCTGATAGCCCCGAGGGATTTGCATTATTACTGGGCCAGTGCGCAGCCTTGCGCAGCCTTGCGTAGTTAACAACACCTTTTTTAGCCTCTGGGAAGGCCAAAAATGGGGTTTTTCCCCTAAGGATCGCACATATCGAGCTCTTCTACACAATAAACTTTTTTTTCTGATAGCCCCGAGGCATTTGCATTATTATTGGGCCAGTGCGCAGCCTTGCGCAGAATTGCATAGTTAACAACACCTTTTTTAGCCTCTGGGAAGGCAAAAATGGGGTTTTTTTCCTAAGGATCGCACATATCGCGCCTTTCTACACAATAAACTTTATTCTGATAGCCCCGAGGGATTTGCATTATTATTGGGCCAGTGCACAGACTTGGGCAGCCTTGCGTAGTTAACAACACCTTTTTTAGCCTCTGGGAAGGCCAAAAATGGGTTTTTTCCCCTAAGGATCGCACATATCGCGCCTTTCTACACAATAAACTTTTTTTCTGATAGCCCCGAGGGATTTGTATTATTATTGGGCCAGTGCGCAGCCTTGCGCAGCCTTGCGTAGTTAACAACACCTTTTTTAGCCTCTGGGAAGGCCAAAAATGGGGTTTTTTCCCTAAGGATCGCACATATCGCGTCTTTCTACACAATAAACTTTTTTTTCTGATAGCCCCGAGGGATTTGCATTATTATTGGGCCAGTGTGCAGCCTTGCGCAGCCTTGCATAGTTAACAACACCTTTTTCATCTTCTGGGAAAGCCAAAAATGGAGTTTTTTCCCTAAGAATCGCACATATCGCGCCTTTCTACACAATAAACTTTTTTTCTGATACCCCGAGGGATTCGCATTATTATTGGGCCAGTGCGCAGACTTGCGCAGCCTTGCGTAGTTAACAACAGCTTTTTTAGCCTCTGGGAACGCCAAAAATGGGGTTTTTTCCCTAAGGATCGCACATAACGCGCCTTTCTACACAATAAATTTTTTTTTCTGATAGCCCCGAGGGATTTGCATTATTATTGGGCCAGTGCGCAGCCTTGCGCAGCCTTACGTAGTTAACAACACCTTTTTTAGCCTCTGGGAAGGCCAAAAATGGGTTTTTTTCCCTAAGGAGCGCACATATCGCGCCTTTTACACAATAAACTTCTTTTTCTGATAGCCCCGAGAGATTTGCATTATTATTGGGCCATTGCGCAGCCTTGCACAGCCTTGCGTAGTTAACAACACCTTTTTTAGCCTCTGGGAAGGCCAAAAATGGGGTTTTTTCCCTAAGGAGCGCACATATCGCGCCCTTTAAACAATAAACTTTTTTTACTGATAGCCCCGAGGGATTTGCATTATTATTGGGCCAGTGCGCAGACTTGCGCAGCATTGCGCAGTTAACAACACCTTTTTTAGCCACTGGGAAGGCCAAAAATGGGTTTTTTTCCCTGAGGATCGCACATGCCGCGAATTCTATGTGCTTTTGCACAAATGGAATTTTTTTCGGATGGTCCCAGAGGGATTGAATGGATTTGGGACTTTTGTGTATACAGGTGAGGGCGGCAATTAGCTTTTTTCTGCTTTTTGGGGCTAATTCAAGCCCTGGAAAAGTGGACCACTTTTTAGTATCGCCAAATTCGATAAAAATAGTGCCAAATGGAATGTTTTTTGGTGCCGCAACGGGATCTGGGATGCTTTTGTGCTGGGGCCGTTGCACCAAAACCAGCACTTTTTTGAGGGACCCACCCCACCCCTCTCAAAACTGAAATTCCCACCTTATCGACAAAATCGCAGACTTTCTACACAATAAACTTTTTTTCTGATAGCCCCGAGGGATTTGCATTATTATTGGGCCAGTGCGCAGCCTTGCGCAGCCTTGCGTAGTTAACAACACCTTTTTTAGCCTCTGGGAAGGCCAAAAATGGGGTTTTTTCCCTAAGGATCGCACATATCGCGCTCTTCTACACAATAAATTTTTTTTTACTAAAAGCCCCGAGTGATTTGCATTATTATTGGGCCAGTGCGCAGCCCTGTGCAGCCTTGCATAGTTAACAACACCTTTTTTAGCCTCTGGGAAGGACAAAAATGGGGTTTTTTCCCTAAGGATCGCAGATATCGCGCCTATCTACACAATAAACTTTTTTTCTGATAGCCCCGAGGGATTTGCATTATTATTGGGCCAGTGCGCAGCCCTGTGCAGCCTTGCATAGTTAACAACACCTTTTTTAGCCTCTGGGAAGGACAAAAATGGGGTTTTTTCCCTAAGGATCGCAGATATCGCGCCTATCTACACAATAAACTTTTTTTTCTGATAGCCCCGAAAGATTAGCATTATTATTGGGCCAGTGCGCAGCCTTGCGCAGCCTTTCGCAGCCTTGGGTAGTTAACAACACCTTTTTTAGCCTCTGGGAAGGCCAAAAATGGGGTTTCTTCCCTAAGGATCGCACATATCGCGCCTTTCTACACAATAAACTTTTTTTTCTGATAGCCGCGAGGGATTTGCATTATTATTGGGCCAGTGCGGAGACTTGGGCAGCATTGCACAGTTAACAACACCTTTTTTAGCCACTGGGAAGGCCAAAAATGGGGTTTCTTCCCTAAGGATCGCACATATCGCGCCTTTCTACACAATAAACTTTTTTTTCTGATAGCCGCGAGGGATTTGCATTATTATTGGGCCAGTGCGCAGACTTGGGCAGCATTGCACAGTTAACAACACCTTTTTTAGCCACTGGGAAGGCCAAAAATGGGGTTTTTTCTCTAAGGATCGCACATATCGCGCCTTTCTACACAATAAACTTTTTTTTCTGATAGCCCCGAGGGATTTGCATTATTATTGGGCCAGTGCGCAGCCTTGCGCAGCCTTGCGTAGTTAACAACACCTTTTTTAGCCTCTGTTAAGGCCAAAAATGGGTTTTTTCCCAAAGGATCGCACATATCGCGCCTTTCTACACTATAAACTTTTTTTTTCTGATAGCCCCGAGGAATTTGCATTATTATTGGGCCAGTGCGCAGACTTGCGCAGCCTTGCGTAGTTAACAACACCTTTTTTAGCCTCTGGGAAGGCCAAAAATTGGGTTTCTTCCCTAAGGATCGCACATATCGCGCCTTTCTACACAATAAACTTTTTTTTCTGATAGCCGCGAGGGATTTGCATTATTATTGGGCCAGTGCGCAGACTTGGGCAGCATTGCGCAGTTAACAACACCTTTTTTAGCCACTGGGAAGGCCAAAAATGGGTTTTTTTCCCTGAGCATCGCACATGCCGCGAATTCTATGTGCTTTTGCACAAATGGAATTTTTTTCGGATGGTCCCAGAGGGATTGAATGGATTTGGGACCTTTGTGTATGCAGGTGAGGGCGCCAATTAGCTTTTTTCTGCTTTTGGGGGCTAATTCAAGCCCTGGAAAAGTGGACCAATTTTTAGTATCGCCAAATTCGATAAAAATAGTGCCAAATGGAATGTTTTTTGGTGCCGCAACGGGATCTGGGATGCTTTTGTGCTGGGGCCGTTGCACCAAAACAAGCACTTTTTTGAGGGACCCACCCCACCCCTCTCAAAACTGAAATTCCCACCTTATCGACAAAATCGCAGACTTTCTACACAATAAACTTTTTTTCTGATAGCCCCGAGGGATTTGCATTATTATTGGGCCAGTGCGCAGCCTTGCGTAGTTAACAACACCTTTTTTAGCCTCTGGGAAGGCCAAAAATGGGGTTTTTTCCCTAAGGATCGCACATATCGCGCTCTTCTACACAATAATTTTTTTTTTCTGAAAGCCCCGAGGGATTTGCATTATTATTGGGCCAGTGCGCAGCCCTGTGCAGCCTTGCGTAGTTAACAACACCTTTTTTAGCCTCTGCGAAGGACAAAAATGGGGTTTTTTCCCTAAGGATCGCAGATATCGCGCCTATCTACACAATAAACATTTTTTCTGATAGCCCTGAGGGATTTGCATTATTATTGGGCCAGTGCGCAGTCTTGTGCAGCCTTGCGTAGTTAACAACACCTTTTTTAGCCTCTGGGGAGGCCAAAAATGGGTTTTTTTCCCTAATGATCGCACATATCGCGTCTTTCTACACAATAAACTTTTTTTTCTGATAGCCCCGAGGGATTAGCATTATTATTGGGCCAGTGCGCAGCCTTGCACAGCCTTTCGCAGCCTTGCGTAGTTAGCAACACCTTTTTTAGCCTCTGGGAAGGCCAAAAATGGGGTTTTTTCCCTAAGGATCGCAGATCTCGCGCCTTTCTACACAATAAACTTTTTTTTGATAGCCCCGAGGGACTTGCATTATTATTGGGCCAGTGCGCAGATTTGCGCAGCCTTCCGCAGTTAACAACACCCTTTTTAGCCTCTGGGAAGGCCAGAAATGGGGTTTTTTCTCTAAGGATCGCACATATCGCGCCTTTCTACACAATAAACTTTTTTTTCAGATAGCCCCGAGGGATTTGCATTATTATTGGGCCAGTGCGCAGCCTTGCGCAGAATTGCATAGTTAACAACACCTTTTTTAACCTCTGGGAAGGCCAAAAATGGGGTTTTTTCCCTAAGGATCGCAGATCTCGCGCCTTTCTACACAATAAACTTTTTTTTGATAGCCCCGAGGGATTTGCATTATTATTGGGCCAGTGCGCAGATTTGCGCAGCCTTGCGCAGTTAACAACACCCTTTTAAGCCTCTGGGAAGGCCAGAAATGGGTTTTTTTCTCTAAGGATCGCACATATCGCGCCTTTCTACACAATAAACTTTTTTTTCAGATAGCCCCGAGGGATTTGCATTATTATTGGGCCAGTGCGCAGCCTTCCGCAGCCTTGCGTAGTTAACAACACCTTTTTTAGCCTCTGGGAAGGCCAAAAATGGGGTTTTTTCCCTAAGGATCGCACATATCGCGCTCTTCTACACAATTAACTTTTTTTTTCTGATAGCCCCGGGAGATTTGCATTATTATTGGGCCAGTGCGCAGCCTTGCGCAGCCTTGCGTAGTTAACAACATCTTTTTTTAGCCTCTGGGAAGGCCAAAAATGGGGTTTTTTCCCTAAGGAGCGCACATATCGCGCCTTTCTACACAATAAAATTTTTTTTGATAGCCCCGAGGGAGTTGCATTATTATTGGGCCAGTGCGCAGCCTTGCGCAGCCTTGCGTAGTTAACAACACCTTTTTTAGCCTCTGGGAAGGCCAAAAATGGGGTTTTTTCCCTAAGGATCGCACATATCGCGCCTTTCTACACAATAAACTTTTTGTCTGATAGCTCCGAGGGCTTTGCATTATTATTTGGCCAGTGCACAGCCTTGCGCAGCCTTGCGTAGTTAACAACACCTTTTTTAGCCTCTGGGCAGGCCAAAAATGGGGTCTTTTCCCTAAGGATCGCACATATCGCGCTTTCTACACAATAACCTTTTTTTTCTGAGAGCCCCGAGGGATTTGCATTATTATTGGGCGAGTGCGCAGCCTTGCGCAGCCTTGCGTAGTTAACAACACCTTTCTTAGCCTCTGGGAAGGCCAAAACTGGGGTTTTTTACCTAAGGATCGCACATATCGCGCCTTCCTACACAATAAACTTTTTTTCAGATAGCCCCGAGGGATTTGCATTATTATTGGGCCAGTGCGCAGCCTTGCGCAGCCTTGCGTAGTTAACAACATCTTTTTTTAGCCTCTGGGAAGGCCAAAAATGGGGTTTTTTCCCTAAGGAGCGCACATATCGCGCCTTTCTACACAATAAAATTTTTTTTGATAGCCCCGAGGGAGTTGCATTATTATTGGGCCAGTGCGCAGCCTTGCGCAGCCTTGCGTAGTTAACAACACCTCTTTTAGCCTCTGGGAAGGCCAAAAATGGGTTTTTTCCCTAAGGATCGCACATGCGGTGCCTTCTTTGTGCTTTTGCACAAAAGGAATTTTTTTCGGATGGTCCCAGAGGGATTGAGTGGATTTGGGACCTTTGTGCATGCAGGTGAGGGCGCCAATTAGCTTTTTTCTGCTTTTTGGGGCTAATTCAAGCCCTGGAAAAGTGGAGCACTTTTTAGTATCGCCAAATTCGATAAAAATAGTGCCAAATGGAATGTTTTTTGGTGCCATAGCGGGATCTGGGATGCTTTTGTGCTGGGGCCGTTGCACCAAAACCAGCACTTTTTTGAGGGACTCACCCCACCCCTCTCAAAACTGAAATTCCCACCTTATCGACAAAATCGCAGACTTTCTACACAGTAAACGTTTTTTTCTGATAGCCCCGAGGGATTTGCATTATTATTTGGGCAGTGCGCAGCCTTGTGCAGCCTTGCGTAATTAACAACACCTTTTTTAGCCTCTGGGAAGGCCAAAAATGGGTTTTTTTCCCTAAAGGTCGCACATATCGCGCTTTCTACACAATAACCTTTTTTTTCTGATAGCCCCGAGGGATTTGCATTATTATTGGGCCAGTGCACAGCCTTGCGCAGGCTTGCGTAGTTAACAACACCTTTCTTAGCCTCTGGGAAGGCCAAAACTGGGGTTTATTCCCTAAGGATCGCACATATCGCGCCTTCCTACACAATGAACTTTTTTTTCAGATACCCCGAGGGATTTGCATTATTATTGGGCCAGTGCGCAGCCTTGCGCAGCCTTGCGTAGTTAACAACACCTTTTTTAGTCTCTAGGAAGGCCAAAAATGGGGTTTTTTCCCTAAGGATCGCAGATATCGCGCCTTTCTACACAATATACTTTTTTTTCTGATAGCCCTGAGGGATTTGCATTATTATTGGGCCAGTGCGAAGACTTGTGGAGCCTTGCATAGTTAAAAACACCTTTTTTAGCCTCTGGGAAGGCCAAAAATGGGGTTTTTTCCCTAAGGATCGCACATATCGCGCCTTTCTACACAATAAACTTTTTTTTCTGATAGCCCCGAGGGATTTGCATTATTATTGGGCCAGTGCGCAGCCTTGCGCAGCCTTGCGTAGTTAACAACACCTTTTTTAGCCTCTGGGAAGGCCAAAAATGGGTTTTTTTCCATAAGGATCGCACATATCGCGCCTTCCTACACAATAAACTTTTTTTTCAGATATCCCGAGGGATTTGCATTATTATTGGGCCAGTGCGCAGCCTTGCGCAGAATTGCATAGTTAACAACACCTTTTTTAGCCTCTGGGAAGGACAAAAATGGGGTTTTTTCCCTAAGGATCGCACATATCGCGCCTTTTACACAATAAAATTTTTTTCTGATAGCCCCGAGGGATTTGCATTATTATTTGGCCAGTGCGCAGACTTGGGCAGCCTTGCGTAGTTAACAACACCTTTTTTAGCCTCTGGGAAGGCCAAAAATGGGGTTTTTTCCCTAAGGATCGCACATATCGCGCCTTTCTACACAACAAACTTTTTTTTCTGATAGCCCCCAGGGATTTGCATTATTATCGGGCCAGTGGGCAGACTTGCGTAGTTAACAAGACCTTTTTTAGCCTCTGGGAAGGCCAAAAATGGGGTTTTTTCCCTAAGGATCGCACATATCTCGTCTTTCTACACAATAAACTTTTTTTTTCTGATAGCCCCGAGGGATTTGCATTATTATTGGGCCAGTGCGCAGCCTTGCGCAGCCTTGCGTAATTAACAACACCTTTTTTAGTCTCTGGGAAGGCCAAAAATTATGTTTTTTCCCTATGCTTCGCACATATCGCGCTCTTCTACACAATAAACTTTTTTTTCTGATAGCCCCGAGGGATTTCCATTATTAATGGGCCAGTGCGCAGCCTTGCGCAGAATTGCATAGTTAACAACACCTTTTTTAGCCTCTGGGAAGGACAAAAATGGGGTTTTTTCCCTAAGGATCGCACATATCGCGCCTTTCTACACAATTAACTTTTTTTCTGATAGCCCCGAGGGATTTGCATTATTATTGGGCCAGTGCGCAGACTTGGGCAGCCTTGCGTAGTTAACAACACCTTTTTTAGCCTCTGGGAAGGCCAAATATCGGTTTTTTCCCCTAAGGATCGCACATATCGCGCCTTTCTACACAATAAACTTTTTTTCTGATAGCCCCGAGGGATTTGCATTATTATTGGTCCAGTGCGCAGACTTGCGCAGCCTTGCGTAGTTAACAACACCTTTTTTAGCCTCTGGGAAGGCCAAAAATGGGGTTTTTTCCCTAAGGATCGCTCATATCGCGTCTTTCTACACAATAAACTTTTTTTTCTGATAGCCCCGAGGGATTTGCCTTAGTATTGGGCCAGTGTGCATTCTTGCGCAGCCTTGCCTAGTTAACAACACCTTTTTCAGCTTCTCGGAAAGCCAAAAATGGAGTTTTTTCCCTAAGGATCGCACATATCGCGCCTTTCTACACAATAAACTTTTTTTCTGATAGCCCCGAGAGATTTGCATTATTGTTGGGCCAGTGTGCAGACTTGCGCAGCCTTGCGTAGTTAACAACACCTTCTTTAGCCTCTGGGAAGGCCAAAAATGGGGTTTTTTCCCTAAGGATCGCAAATATCGCGCCTTTCTACACAATAAACCTTTTTTTCTGATAGCCCCGAGGGATTTGCATTATTATTGGGCCAGTGCGCAGCCTTGCACAGCCTTGCGTAGTTAACAACACCTTTTTTAGCCTCTGGGAAGGCCAAAAATGGGGTTTTTACCCTAAGGAGCGCACATATCGCGCCTTTTACACAATAAACTTTTTTTCTGATAGCCCCGAGGGATTTGCATTATTATTGCGCCAGTGCGCAGACTTGGGCAGCCTTGCGTAGTTAACAACACCTTTTTTAGCCTCTGGGAAGGCCAAAAATGGGGTTTTTTCCCTAAGGATCGCACATATCGCGCCTTTCTACACAAAAAACTTTTTTTTCTGAAAGCCCCCAGGGATTTGCATATTATTGGGCCAGTGCGCAGCCTTGCGTAGTTAACAACACCTTTTTTAGCCTCTGGGAAGGCCAAAAATGGGGTTTTTTCCCTAAGGATCGCACATATCGCGCCTTTCTACACAATAAACTTTTTTTTCTAATAGCCCCCAGGGATTTGCATATTATTGGGCCAGTGCGCAGCCTTGCGTAGTTAACAACACCTTTTTTAGCCTCTTGGAAGGCCAAAAATGGGGTTTTTTCCCTAAGAATCGCACATATCGCGCCTTTCTACACAATAAACGTTTTTATCTGATAGCCCCGAGGGATTTGCATTATTATTGGGCCAGTGCGCAGCCTTGCGCAGCCTTGCGTAGTTAACAACACCTTTTTTAGCCTCTGGGAAGGACCAAAATGGGTTTTTTCCCTAAGGATCGCACATATCGCGCCTTTCTACACAATAAACTTTTTTTCTGATAGCCCCGAGGGATTTGCATTATTATTGGGCCAGTGCACAGACTTGGGCAGCCTTGCGTAGTTAACAACACCTTTTTTAGCCTCTGGGAAGGCCAAAAATGGGGTTTTTTCCCTAAGGATCGCACATATCGCGCCTTTCTACACAATAAACTTTTTTTTGTGATAGCCCCCAAGGGATTTGCATTATTATTGGGCCAGTGCGCAGCCTTGCGCAGCCTTGCGTAGTTAACAACATCTTTTTTAGCCTCTGGGAAGGCCAAAAATGGGTTTTATCCCCTAAGGATCGCACATATCGCGCCTTTCTACACAATAAACTTTTTTTTCTGATAGCCCCGAGGGATTTGCATTATTATTGGGCCAGTGCACAGACTTGCGCAGCCTTGCGTAGTTAACAACACCTTTTTTAGCCTCTAGGAAGGCCAAAAATGGGGTTTTTTCCCTAAGGATCCCACATATCTCGTCTTTCTACACAATAAACTTTTTTTTCTGATAGCCCCGAGGGATTTGCATTATTACTAGGCCAGTGCACAGCCTTGCGCAGCCTTGCGTAGTTAACAACACCTTTTTTAGCCTCTGGGAAGGCCAAAAATGGGGTTTTTCCCCTAAGGATCGCACATATCGAGCTCTTCTACACAATAAACTTTTTTCTGATAGCCCCGAGGCATTTGCATTATTATTGGGCCAGTGCGCAGCCTTGCGCAGAATTGCATAGTTAACAACACCTTTTTTAGCCTCTGGGAAGGCAAAAATGGGGTTTTTTCCCTAAGGATCGCACATATCGCGCCTTTCTACACAATAAACTTTTTTCTGATAGCCCCGAGGGATTTGCATTATTATTGGGCCAGTGCACAGACTTGGGCAGCCTTGCGTAGTTAACAACACCTTTTTTAGCCTCTGGGAAGGCCAAAAATGGGTTTTTTCCCCTAAGGATCGCACATATCGCGTCTTTCTACACAATAAACTTTTTTTTCTGATAGCCCCGAGGGATTTGCATTATTATTGGGCCAGTGTGCAGCCTTGCGCAGCCTTGCGTAGTTAACAACACCTTTTTCATCTTCTGGGAAAGCCAAAAATGGAGTTTTTTCCCTAAGGATCGCACATATCGCGCCTTTCTACACAATAAACTTTTTTTCTGATACCCCGAGGGATTCGCATTATTATTGGGCCAGTGCGCAGACTTGCGCAGCCTTGCGTAGTTAACAACACCTTTTTTAGCCTCTGGGAACGCCAAAAATGGGGTTTTTTCCCTAAGGATCGCACATAACGCGCCTTTCTACACAATAAACTTTTTTTTCTGATAGCCCCGAGGGATTTGCATTATTATTGGGCCAGTGCGCAGCCTTGCGCAGCCTTACGTAGTTAACAACACCTTTTTTAGCCTCTGGGAAGGCCAAAAATGGGGTTTTTTCCCTAAGGAGCGCACATATCGCGCCTTTTAGACAATAAACTTTTTTTTTCTGATAGCCCCGAGGGATTTGCATTATTATTGGGCCAGTGCGCACCCTTGCACAGCCTTGCGTAGTTAACAACACCTTTTTTAGCCTCTGGGAAGGCCAAAAATGGGGTTTTTTCCCTAAGGAGCGCACATATCGCGCCTTTCTACACAATAAACTTTTTTTTCTGATAGCCCCGAGGGATTTGCATTATTATTGGGCCAGTGCACAGACTTGCGCAGCCTTGCGTAGTTAACAACACCTTTTTTAGCCTCTAGGAAGGCCAAAAATGGGGTTTTTTCCCTAAGGATCCCACATATCTCGTCTTTCTACACAATAAACTTTTTTTTCTGATAGCCCCGAGGGATTTGCATTATTACTGGGCCAGTGCACAGCCTTGCGCAGCCTTGCGTAGTTAACAACACCTTTTTTAGCCTCTGGGAAGGCCAAAAATGGGGTTTTTCCCCTAAGGATCGCACATATCGAGCTCTTCTACACAATAAACTTTTTTTTCTGATAGCCCCGAGGCATTTGCATTATTATTGGGCCAGTGCGCAGCCTTGCGCAGAATTGCATAGTTAACAACACCTTTTTTAGCCTCTGGGAAGGCAAAAATGGGGTTTTTTCCCTAAGGATCGCACATATCGCGCCTTTCTACACAATAAACTTTTTTCTGATAGCCCCGAGGAATTTGCATTATTATTGGGCCAGTGCACAGACTTGGGCAGCCTTGCGTAGTTAACAACACCTTTTTTAGCCTCTGGGAAGGCCAAAAATGGGTTTTTTCCCCTAAGGATCGCACATATCGCGCCTTTCTACACAATAAACTTTTTTTCTGATAGCCCCGAGGGATTTGCATTATTATTGGGCCAGTGCGCAGCCTTGCGCAGCCTTGCGTTGTTAACAACACCTTTTTTAGCCTCTGGGAAGGCCAAAAATGGGGTTTTTTCCCTAAGGATCGCACATATCGCGTCTTTCTACACAATAAACTTTTTTTTCTGATAGCCCCGAGGGATTTGCATTATTATTGGGCCAGTGTGCAGCCTTGCGCAGCCTTGCGTAGTTAACAACACCTTTTTCATCTTCTGGGAAAGCCAAAAATGGAGTTTTTTCCCTAAGAATCGCACATATCGCGCCTTTCTACACAATAAACTTTTTTTCTGATACCCCGAGGGCTTCGCATTATTATTGGGCCAGTGCGCAGACTTGCGCAGCCTTGCGTAGTTAACAACACCTTTTTTAGCCTCTGGGAACGCCAAAAATGGGGTTTTTTCCCTAAGGATCGCACATAACGCGCCTTTCTACACAATAAACTTTTTTTTCTGATAGCCCCGAGGGATTTGCATTATTATTGGGCCAGTGCGCAGCCTTGCGCAGCCTTACGTAGTTAACAACACCTTTTTTAGCCTCTGGGAAGGCCAAAAATGGGGTTTTTTCCCTAAGGAGCTCACATATCGCGCCTTTTACACAATAAACTTTTTTTTTCTGATAGCCCCGAGGGATTTGCATTATTATTGGGCCAGTGCGCAGCCTTGCACAGCCTTGCGTAGTTAACAACACCTTTTTTAGCCTCTGGGAAGGCCAAAAATGGGGTTTTTTCCATAAGGATCGCACATATCGCGCCTTTCTACACAATAAACTTTTTTTTCTGATAGCCCCCAGAGATTTGCATATTATTGGGCCAGTGCGCAGCCTTGCGTAGTTAACATCACCTTTTTTAGCCTCTGGGAAGGCCAAAAATGGGGTTTTTTCCCTAAGGATCGCACATATCGCGCCTTTCTACACAATAAACTTTTTTATCTGATAGCCCCGAGGGATTTGCATTATTATTGGGCCAGTGCGCAGCCTTGCGCAGCCTTGCGTAGTTAACAACACCTTTTTTAGCCTCTGGGAAGGACCAAAATGGGGTTTTTCCCTAAGGATCGCAGACATCGCACCTTTCTACACAATAAACTTTTTTTTCTGATAACCCCGAGGGATTTGCATTATTATTGGGCCAGTGCGCAGCCTTGCGCAGCCTTGCGTAGTTAACAACACCTTTTTTAGCCTCTGGGAAGGCCAAAAATGGGGTTTTTTCCCTAAGGATCGCACATATCGCGCCTTTCTACACAATAAACGTTTTTTTTCTGATAGCCCCCAGGGATTTGCATATTATTGGGCCAGTGCGCAGCCTTGCGTAGTTAACAACACCTTTTTTAGCCTCTGGGAAGGCCAAAAATGGGGTTTTTTCCCTAAGGATCGCACATATCGCACCTTTCTACACAATAAACTTTTTTATCTGATAGCCCCGAGAGATTTGCATTATTATTGGGCCAGTGCGCAGCCTTGCGCAGCCTTGCGCAGCCTTGCGTAGTTAACAACACCTTTTTTAGCCTCTGGGAAGGCCAAAAATGGGTTTTTTCCCTAAGGAGCGCACATATCGCGCCTTTCTACACAATAAACGTTTTTTCTGATAGCCCCGAGGGAGTTGCATTATTATTTAGCCAGTGCGCAGCGTTGCGCAGCCTTGCGCAGCCTTGCGTAGTTAACAACACCTTTTTTAGCCTCTGGGAAGGCCAAAAATGGGTTTTTTCCCTAAGGATCGCACATGCCGCGCCTTCTTTTTGCATTTGCACAAAACGAATTTTTTTCGGATGGTCCCAGAGGGATTGAATGGATTTGGGACCTTTGTGCATGCAGGTGAGGGCGCCAATTAGCTTTAATCTGCTTCTTGGGGCTAATTCAAGCCCTGGAAAAGTTGAGCACTTTTTAGTATCGCCAAATTCGATAAAAATAGTGCCAAATGGATTGTTTTTTGGTGCCACAACGGGATCTGGGATGCTTTTGTGCTGGGGCCGTTGCACCAAAACCAGCACTTTTTTGAGGGACCCACCCCACCCCTCTCAAAACTGAAATTCCCACCTTATCGACAAAATCGCAGACTTTCTACACAATAAACTTTTTTTTCTGATAGCCCCGAGGGATTTGCATTATTATTGGGCCAGTGCGCAGCCTTGCGCAGCCTTGCGTAGTTAACAACACCTTTTTTAGCCTCTGGGAAGGCCAAAAATGGGTTTTTTTCCCTAAGGATCGCACATATCGCGCCTTTCTACACAATAAACTTTTTTTTCTCATAGCCCCGAGGGATTTGCATTATTATTGGGCCAGTGCGCAGCCTTGCGCAGAATTGCATAGTTAACAACACGTTTTTTAGCCTCTGGGAAGGACAAAAATGGGCTTTTTCCCTAAGGATCGCACATATCGCGCCTTTCTACACAATAAACTTTTTTTCTGATAGCCCCGAGGGGTTTGCATTATTATTGGGCCAGTGCACAGACTTGGGCAGCCTTGCGTAGTTAACAACACCTTTTTTAGCCTCTGGGAAGGCCAAAAATGGGTTTTTTCTCCTAAGGATCGCACATATCGCGCCTTTCTACACAATAAACTTTTTTTCTGATAGCCCCGAGGGATTTGCATTATTATTGGGCCAGTGCGCAGCCTTGCGCAGCCTTGCGTAGTTAGCAACACCTTTTTTAGCCTCTGGGAAAGCCAAAAATTGGGTTTTTTCCCTAAGGACCGCACATATCGCGTCTTTCTACACAATAAACTTTTTTTTCTGATAGCCCCGAGGGATTTGCATTATTATTGGGCCAGTGTGCAGCCTTGCGCAGCCTTGCGTAGTTATCAACACCTTTTTCATCTTCTGGGAAAGCCAAAAATGGAGTTTTTTCCCTAAGGATCGCACATATCGCGCCTTTCTACACAATAAAATTTTTTTCTGATACCCCGAGGGATTTGCATTATTATTGGGCCAGTGCGCAGACTTGCGCAGCCTTGCGTAGTTAACAACAGCTTTTTTAGCCTCTGGGAACGCCAAAAATGGGGTTTTTTCCCTAAGGATCGCACATATCGCGCCTTTCTACACAATAAACTTTTTTTTGTGATAGCCCCCAGGGATTTGCATTATTATTGGGCCAGTGCGCAGCCTTGCGCAGCCTTGCGTAGTTAACAACACCTTTTTTAGCCTCTGGGAAGGCCAAAAATGGGTTTTTTCCCCTAAGGATCGCACATATCGCGCCTTTCTACACAATAAACTTTTTTTTTGATAGCCCCGAGGGATTTGCATTATTATTGGGCCAGTGCACAGACTTGCGCAGCCTTGCGTAGTTAACAACACCTTTTTTAGCCTCTGGGAAGGCCAAAAATGGGGTTTTTTCCCTAAGGATCGCACATATCGCGTCTTTCTACACAATAAACTTTTTTTTCTGATAGCCCCGAGGGATTTGCATTATTATTGGGCCAGTGTGCAGCCTTGCGCAGCCTTGCGTAGTTAACAACACCTTTTTCATCTTCTGGGAAAGCCAAAAATGGAGTTTTTTCCCTAAGAATCGCACATATCGCGCCTTTCTACACAATAAACTTTTTTTCTGATACCCCGAGGGCTTCGCATTATTATTGGGCCAGTGCGCAGACTTGCGCAGCCTTGCGTAGTTAACAACACCTTTTTTAGCCTCTGGGAACGCCAAAAATGGGGTTTTTTCCCTAAGGATCGCACATAACGCGCCTTTCTACACAATAAACTTTTTTTTCTGATAGCCCCGAGGGATTTGCATTATTATTGGGCCAGTGCGCAGCCTTGCGCAGCCTTACGTAGTTAACAACACCTTTTTTAGCCTCTGGGAAGGCCAAAAATGGGGTTTTTTCCCTAAGGAGCTCACATATCGCGCCTTTTACACAATAAACTTTTTTTTTCTGATAGCCCCGAGGGATTTGCATTATTATTGGGCCAGTGCGCAGCCTTGCACAGCCTTGCGTAGTTAACAACACCTTTTTTAGCCTCTGGGAAGGCCAAAAATGGGGTTTTTTCCATAAGGATCGCACATATCGCGCCTTTCTACACAATAAACTTTTTTTTCTGATAGCCCCCAGAGATTTGCATATTATTGGGCCAGTGCGCAGCCTTGCGTAGTTAACATCACCTTTTTTAGCCTCTGGGAAGGCCAAAAATGGGGTTTTTTCCCTAAGGATCGCACATATCGCGCCTTTCTACACAATAAACTTTTTTATCTGATAGCCCCGAGGGATTTGCATTATTATTGGGCCAGTGCGCAGCCTTGCGCAGCCTTGCGTAGTTAACAACACCTTTTTTAGCCTCTGGGAAGGACCAAAATGGGGTTTTTCCCTAAGGATCGCAGACATCGCACCTTTCTACACAATAAACTTTTTTTTCTGATAACCCCGAGGGATTTGCATTATTATTGGGCCAGTGCGCAGCCTTGCGCAGCCTTGCGTAGTTAACAACACCTTTTTTAGCCTCTGGGAAGGCCAAAAATGGGGTTTTTTCCCTAAGGATCGCACATATCGCGCCTTTCTACACAATAAACGTTTTTTTTCTGATAGCCCCCAGGGATTTGCATATTATTGGGCCAGTGCGCAGCCTTGCGTAGTTAACAACACCTTTTTTAGCCTCTGGGAAGGCCAAAAATGGGGTTTTTTCCCTAAGGATCGCACATATCGCACCTTTCTACACAATAAACTTTTTTATCTGATAGCCCCGAGAGATTTGCATTATTATTGGGCCAGTGCGCAGCCTTGCGCAGCCTTGCGCAGCCTTGCGTAGTTAACAACACCTTTTTTAGCCTCTGGGAAGGCCAAAAATGGGTTTTTTTCCCTAAGGAGCGCACATATCGCGCCTTTCTACACAATAAACGTTTTTTCTGATAGCCCCGAGGGAGTTGCATTATTATTTAGCCAGTGCGCAGCGTTGCGCAGCCTTGCGCAGCCTTGCGTAGTTAACAACACCTTTTTTAGCCTCTGGGAAGGCCAAAAATGGGTTTTTTCCCTAAGGATCGCACATGCCGCGCCTTCTTTTTGCATTTGCACAAAACGAATTTTTTTCGGATGGTCCCAGAGGGATTGAATGGATTTGGGACCTTTGTGCATGCAGGTGAGGGCGCCAATTAGCTTTAATCTGCTTCTTGGGGCTAATTCAAGCCCTGGAAAAGTTGAGCACTTTTTAGTATCGCCAAATTCGATAAAAATAGTGCCAAATGGATTGTTTTTTGGTGCCACAACGGGATCTGGGATGCTTTTGTGCTGGGGCCGTTGCACCAAAACCAGCACTTTTTTGAGGGACCCACCCCACCCCTCTCAAAACTGAAATTCCCACCTTATCGACAAAATCGCAGACTTTCTACACAATAAACTTTTTTTTCTGATAGCCCCGAGGGATTTGCATTATTATTGGGCCAGTGCGCAGCCTTGCGCAGCCTTGCGTAGTTAACAACACCTTTTTTAGCCTCTGGGAAGGCCAAAAATGGGTTTTTTTCCCTAAGGATCGCACATATCGCGCCTTTCTACACAATAAACTTTTTTTTCTCATAGCCCCGAGGGATTTGCATTATTATTGGGCCAGTGCGCAGCCTTGCGCAGAATTGCATAGTTAACAACACGTTTTTTAGCCTCTGGGAAGGACAAAAATGGGCTTTTTCCCTAAGGATCGCACATATCGCGCCTTTCTACACAATAAACTTTTTTTCTGATAGCCCCGAGGGGTTTGCATTATTATTGGGCCAGTGCACAGACTTGGGCAGCCTTGCGTAGTTAACAACACCTTTTTTAGCCTCTGGGAAGGCCAAAAATGGGTTTTTTCTCCTAAGGATCGCACATATCGCGCCTTTCTACACAATAAACTTTTTTTCTGATAGCCCCGAGGGATTTGCATTATTATTGGGCCAGTGCGCAGCCTTGCGCAGCCTTGCGTAGTTAGCAACACCTTTTTTAGCCTCTGGGAAAGCCAAAAATTGGGTTTTTTCCCTAAGGACCGCACATATCGCGTCTTTCTACACAATAAACTTTTTTTTCTGATAGCCCCGAGGGATTTGCATTATTATTGGGCCAGTGTGCAGCCTTGCGCAGCCTTGCGTAGTTATCAACACCTTTTTCATCTTCTGGGAAAGCCAAAAATGGAGTTTTTTCCCTAAGGATCGCACATATCGCGCCTTTCTACACAATAAAATTTTTTTCTGATACCCCGAGGGATTTGCATTATTATTGGGCCAGTGCGCAGACTTGCGCAGCCTTGCGTAGTTAACAACAGCTTTTTTAGCCTCTGGGAACGCCAAAAATGGGGTTTTTTCCCTAAGGATCGCACATATCGCGCCTTTCTACACAATAAACTTTTTTTTGTGATAGCCCCCAGGGATTTGCATTATTATTGGGCCAGTGCGCAGCCTTGCGCAGCCTTGCGTAGTTAACAACACCTTTTTTAGCCTCTGGGAAGGCCAAAAATGGGTTTTTTCCCCTAAGGATCGCACATATCGCGCCTTTCTACACAATAAACTTTTTTTTTGATAGCCCCGAGGGATTTGCATTATTATTGGGCCAGTGCACAGACTTGCGCAGCCTTGCGTAGTTAACAACACCTTTTTTAGCCTCTAGGAAGGCCAAAAATGGGGTTTTTTCCCTAAGGATCGCACATATCTCGTCTTTCTACACAATAAACTTTTTTTTCTGATAGCCCCGAGGGATTTGCATTATTACTGGGCCAGTGCGCAGCCTTGCGCTGCCTTGCGTAGTTAACAACACCTTTTTTAGCCTCTGGGAAGGCCAAAAATGGGGTTTTTCCCCTAAGGATCGCACATATCGAGATCTTCTACACAATAAACTTTTTTTTCTGATAGCCCCGAGGCATTTTCATTATTATTGGGCCAGTGCGCAGCCTTGCGCAGAATTGCATAGTTAACAACACCTTTTTTAGCCTCTGGGAAGGCCAAAAATGGGTTTTTTCCCCTAAGGATCGCACATATCGCGCCTTTCTACACAATAATCTTTTTTTCTGATAGCCCCGAGGGATTTGCATTATTATTGGGCCAGTGCGCAGCCTTGCGCAGCCTCGCGTAGTTAACAACACCTTTTTTAGCCTCTGGGAAGGCCAAAAATGGGGTTTTTTCCCTAAGGATCGCACATATCGCGTCTTTCTACACAATAAACTTTTTTTTCTGATAGCCCCGAGGGATTTGCATTATTATTGGGCCAGTGTGCAGCCTTGCGCAGCCTTGCGTAGTTAACAACACCTTTTTCATCTTCTGGGAAAGCCAAAAATGGAGTTTTTTCCCTAAGGATCCCACATATCGCGCCTTTCTACACAATAAACTTTTTTTCTGATACCCCGAGGGATTTGCATTATTATTGGGCCAGTGCGCAGACTTGCGCAGCCTTGCATAGTTAACAACAGCATTTTTAGCCTCTGGGAAGGCCAAAAATGGGGTTTTTTCCCTAAGGATCGCACATAACGCGCCTTTCTACACAATAAACTTTTTTTTCTGATAGCCCCGAGGGATTTGCATTATTATTGGTCCAGTGCGCAGCCTTGCGCAGCCTTGCGTAGTTAACAACACCTTTTTTAGCCTCGGGGAAGGCCAAAAATGGGGTTTTTTCCCTAAAGAGCGCACATATCGCGCCTTTTACACAATAAACTTTTTTTTCTGATAGCCCCGAGGGATTTGCATTATTATTGGGCCAGTGCGCAGCCTTGCACAGACTTGCGTAGTTAACAACACCTTTTTTAGCCTCTGGGAAGGCCAAAAATGGGGTTTTTTTCCTAAGGAGCGCACATATCGCGCCTTTTACACAATAAACTTTTTTTACTGATAGCCCCGAGGGATTTGCATTATTATTGGGCCAGTGCGCAGACTTGGGCAGCCTTGCGTAGTTAACAACACCTTTTTTAGCCTCTGGGAAGGCCAAAAATGGGGTTTTTTCCATAAGGATCGCACATATCGCGCCTTTCTACACAATAAACTTTTTTTTCTGATAGCCCCCAGAGATTTGCATATTATTGGGCCAGTGCGCAGCCTTGCGTAGTTAACATCACCTTTTTTAGCCTCTGGGAAGGCCAAAAATGGGGTTTTTTCCCTAAGGATCGCACATATCGCGCCTTTCTACACAATAAACTTTTTTATCTGATAGCCCCGAGGGATTTGCATTATTATTGGGCCAGTGCGCAGCCTTGCGCAGCCTTGCGTAGTTAACAACACCTTTTTTAGCCTCTGGGAAGGACCAAAATGGGGTTTTTCCCTTAGGATCGCAGACATCGCACCTTTCTACACAATAAACTTTTTTTTCTGATAACCCCGAGGGATTTGCATTATTATTGGGCCAGTGCGCAGCCTTGCGCAGCCTTGCGTAGTTAACAACACCTTTTTTAGCCTGTGGGAAGGCCAAAAATGGGGTTTTTTCCCTAAGGATCGCACATATCGCGCCTTTCTACACAATAAACGTTTTTTTTCTGATAGCCCCCAGGGATTTGCATATTATTGGGCCAGTGCGCAGCCTTGCGTAGTTAACAACACCTTTTTTAGCCTCTGGGAAGGCCAAAAATGGCGTTTTTTCCCTAAGGATCGCACATATCGCACCTTTCTACACAATAAACTTTTTTATCTGATAGCCCCGAGGGATTTTCATTATTATTGGGCCAGTGCGCAGCCTTGCGCAGCCTTGCGCAGCCTTGCGTAGTTAACAACACCTTTTTTAGTCTCTGGGAAGGCCAAAAATGGGGTTTTTTCCCTAAGGATCGCACATTTCGCGCCTTTCTACACAATAAACATTTTTTCTCATAGCCCCGAGGGATTTGCATTATTATTGGGCCACTGCGCAGCCTTTCGCAGCCTTGGGTAGTTAACAACACCTTTTTTAGCCTCTGGGAAGGCCAAAACTGGGGTTTTTTCCCTAAGGAGCGCACACATCGCGCCTTTCTACACAATAAACTTTTTTTCTGATAGAACCGAGGGAGTTGCATTATTATTCGGCCAGTGCGCAGCCTTGCGCAGCCTTGCGTAGCTAACAACACCTTTTTTAGCCTCTGGGAAGGCCAAAAATGGGTTTTTTTCCCTAAGGATCGCATATGCCGCGCCTTTTTTGTACTTTTGTACAAAAGGAATTTTTTTCGGATGGTCCCAGAGGGATTAAATGATTTTGGGACCTTTGTGCATGTAGTTGAGGTCGCCAATTAGCTTTTTCTGCTTTTTGGGGCTAATTCAAGCCCTGGAAAAGTGGAGCACTTTTTACTATCGCCAAATTCGATAAAAATAGTGCCAAATGGAATGTTTTTTGGTGCCACAACGGGATCTGGGATGCTTTTGTGCTGGGGCCGTTGCATCAAAACTAGCACTTTTTTTAAGGGACCCACCTCACCCCTCTCAAAACTGAAATTCCCACCTTATCGACAAAATCGCAGACTTTCTACACAATAAACTTTTTTTCTGATAGCCCCGAGGGATTTGCATTATTATTGGGCCAGTGCGCAGCCTTGCGCAGCCTTGCGTAGTTAACACCACCTTTTTTAGCCTCTGGGAAGGCCAAAAATGGGTTTTTTTCCCTAAGGATCGCACATATCGCGCCTTTCTACACAACAAACTTTTCTTTCTGATAGCCCCGAGGGATTTGCATTATTATTGGGCCAGTGCGCAGACTTGCGCAGCCTTGCGTACTTAACAACACCTTTTTTAGCCTCTGGGAAGGCCAAATATGGGGTTTTTTCCCTAAGGATCGCACATATCGCGCCTTTCTACGCAACAAACTTTTCTTTCTGATAGCCCCGAGGGATTTGCATTATTATTGGGCCAGTGCGCAGCCTTGCGCAGCCTTGCGTAGTTAACAACACCTTTTTTAGCCTCTTGAAGGCCAAAAATGGGGTTTTTTCCCTAAGGATCGCACATATCGCGCCGTTCTACACAATAAACTTTTTTTCTGATAGCCCCGAGGGATTGGCATTATTATTGGGCCAGTGCGCAGACTTGCGCAGCCTTGCGTAGTTAACAAAAGCTTTCTTAGCCTCTGGGAAGGCGAAAAATGGGGTTTTTTTCCGAAAGATCGCACATATCGCGCCTTTCTACACAATAAACGTTTTTTTCTGATAGCCCCGAGGGATTTGCATTATTATTGGGCCAGTGCGCAGCCTTGCGCAGCCTTGCGTAGTTAACAACACCTTTTTTAGCCTCTGGGAAGGCCAAAAATGGGGTTTTTCCCTAAGGATCGCACATATCGCGCCTTTCTACACAATACACTTTTTTTCTGATAGCCCCGAGGGATTTGCATTATTATTGGGCCAGTGCGCAGACTTGCGCAGCCTTGCGTAGTTAACAACATCTTTTTTAGCCTCATGGAAGGCCAATAATGGGGTTTTTTCCCTAAGGATCGCACATATCGCGCCTTTCTACACATTAAACTTTTTTTTCTGATAGCCCCGAGGGATTTGCATTATTATTGGGCCAGTGCGCAGACTTGCGCAGCCTTGGGTAGTTAAAAACCCCTTTTTTAGCCTCTGGGAAGGCCAAAAATGGGGTTTTTTCGCTAAGGATCGCACATATCCCCCTTTTCTCCACAATAAACTTTTTTTTCTGATAGCCCCGAGGGATTGGCATTATTATTGGGCCAGTGCGCAGACTTGCGCAGCCTTGCGTAGTTAACAACACCTTTTTTAGCCTCTGGGAAGGCCAAAAATGAGGTTTTATTCCTAAGGGTCGCACATATCGCGCCTTTCTACACAATAAACTTCTTTTTCTGATAGCCCCGAGGGATTTGCATTATTATTGGGCCAGTGCGCAGCCTTGCACAGCCTTGGGTAGTTAACAACACCTTTTTTAGCCTCTGGGAAGGCCAAAAATGGGGTTTTTTCCCTAAGGATCGCACATATCGCGCTCTTCTACACAATAAACTTTTTTTTTCTCATATCCCCGAGGGATTTGCATTATTATTGGGCCAGTGCGCAGCCTTGTGCAGCCTTGCGTAGTTAACAACACCTTTTTTAGCCTCTGGGAAGGACAAAAATGGGGTTTTTTCCCTAAGGATCGCACATATCGCGCCTTTCTACACAATTAATTTTTTTTCTGATAGCCCCGAGGGATTGGCATTATTATTGGGCCAGTGCGAGACTTGCGCAGCCTTGCGTAGTTAACAACACCTTTTTCAGCCTCTGGGAAGGCCAAAAATGGGGTTTTTTCCCTAAGGCATCGCACATGTCGCGCCTTTCTACACAATAAACTTTTTTTTCTGATAGCCCCGAGGGATTTGCATTATTATTGGGCCAGTGCGCAGGCTTGCGCAGCCTTGCATAGTTAACAACACCTTTTTTAGCCTCTGGGAAGGCTAAAAATGGGTTTTTTCCCTAGGGATCGCTCATATCGCCCCTTTCTACACAATAAACTTTTTTTTCTGATAGCCCCGAGGGATTTGCATTATTATTGGGCCAGTGCGCAGCCTTGCGCAGCCTTGCGTAGTTAACAACACCTTTTTTAGCCTCTGGGAAGGCCAAAAATGGGGTTTTTTCCCTAAGGATCGCACATATCGCGCCTTTCTACACAATAAACTTTTTTTTCTGATAGCCCCGAGGGATTTGCATTATTATTGGGCCATTGCGCAGATTTGCGCAGCCTTGCGTTGTTAACAACACTCTTTTTAGCCTCTGGGACGGTCAAAAATGGAGTTTTTTTCCCTAAGGATCGCACATATCGCGCTTTTCTCCACAATAAACTTTTTTTTTCTGATAGCCTTGAGGGATTTGCATTATTATTGGGCCACTGCGCAGACTTGCGCAGCCTTGCGTAGTTAACAACACCTTTTTTAGCCTCTCGGAAGGCCAAAAATGGGGTTTTTTCCCTAAGGATCGCACATATCGCGCC
The DNA here is from genome assembly GCA_964030785.1 of Siderastrea siderea. Taxonomy (NCBI): domain Eukaryota; kingdom Metazoa; phylum Cnidaria; class Anthozoa; order Scleractinia; family Rhizangiidae; genus Siderastrea; species Siderastrea siderea. Next base: position 37,389,636 of record OZ034976.1, on the reverse strand, counting down.
TTTCTACACAATAAACTTTTTTTTCTGATAGCCCCGAGCGATTTGCATTATTATTAGGCCAGTGCGCAGACTTGCGCAGCCTTGCGTAGTTAACAACATCTTTTTTTAGCCTCTGGGAAGGCCAAAAATGGGGTTTTTTCCCTAAGGATCCCACATTTCGTGCTTTTCTGCACAATAAACTTTTTTTCCTGATAGCCCCCAGGGATTTGCATTATTATTGGGCCAGTGCGCCGCCTTGCGCAGCCTTGCGTAGTTAACAACACCTTTTTTAGCCTCTGGGAAGGCCAAAAATGGGGTTTTTTCCCTAAGGATCGCACATATCGCGCCTTTCTACACAATAAACTTTTTTTTCTGATAGCCCCGAGGCATTTGCACTTTTATTGGGCCAGTGCGCAGACTTGCACAGCCTTGCGTAGTTACCAACACCTTATTTAGCCTCTGGGAAGGCCAAAAATGTGGTTTTTTCCCTAAGGATCGCACATATCGCGCCTTTCTACACAATAAAGTTTTTTTTCTGATAGCCTTGAGGGATTTGAATTATTATTAGGCCAGTGCGCCGACTTGCGCAGCCTTGCGTAGTTAACAACACCTTTTTTTAGCCTCTGGGAAGGCCAAAAATGGGGTTTTTTCCCTAACGATCGCACATGTCGTGCTTTTCTGCACAATAAACTTTTTTTTCTGATAGCTCCCAGGGATTTGCATTATTATTGGGCCGGTGCGCCGCGTTGCGCAGCCTTGCATAGTTAACAACACCTTTTTTAGCCTCTGGGAAGGCCAAAAATGGGGTTTTTTCCCTAAAGATCGCACATATCGCGCCTTTCTACACAACAAACTTTTTTTCTGATAGCCCCGAGGGATTTGCATTATTATTGGGCCAGTGCGCAGACTTGCGCAGCCTTGCGTAGTTAAAAGCACCTTTTTTGGCCTCTGGGAAGGCAAAAAATGGGTTTTTTTCCCTAAGGATCGCTCATATCGCCCCTTTCTACACAATAAACTTTTTTTTCTGATAGCCCCGAGGGATTTGCATTATTATTGGGCCAGTGCGCAGCCTTGCGCAGCCTTGCGTAGTTAACAACACCTTTTTTAGCCTCTGGGAAGGCCAAAATGGGGTTTTTTCCCTAAGGATCGCACATATCGCGCCTTTCTATACAATAAACTTTTTTTTTCTGATTCCCCCCAGGTACTGGCATTATTATTGGGCCAGTGCACAGACTTGCGCAGCCTTGCGTAGTTAAAAGCACCTTTTTTGGCCTCTGGGAAGGCAAAAAATGGGTTTTTTTCCCTAAGGATCGCACATATCGCGCCTTTCTACACAAGAAACTTTTTTTTCTGATAGCCCCGATGGATTTGCATTATTATTGGGCCATTGCGCAGATTTGCGCAGCCTTGCGTTGTTAACAACACTTTTTTTAGCCTCTGGGAAGGTCAAAAATGGAGTTTTTTCCCTAAGGATCGCACATATCGCGCTTTTCTACACAATAAACTTTTTTTTCTGAAAGCCCCGAGGGATTGGCATTATTATTGGGCCAGTGCGCAGACTTGCGCAGCCTTGCGTAGTTAACAACATCTTTTTTAGCCTCATGGAAGGCCAATAATGGGGTTTTTTCCCTAAGGATCGCACATATCGCGCCTTTCTACACAATAAACTTTTTTTTCTGATAGCCCCGAGGGATTTGCATTATTATTGGGCCAGTGCGCAGACTTGCGCAGCCTTGCGTAGTTAAAAACACCTTTTTTAGCCTCTGGGAAGGCCAAAAATGGGGTTTTTCCCTAAGGATCGGACATATCGCGCCTTTCTCCACAATAATCTTTTTTTTCTGATAGCCCCGAGGGATTGGCATTATTATTGGGCCAGTGCGCAGACTTGCGCAGCCTTGCGTAGTTAACAACACCTTTTTTAGCCTCTGGGACGGCCAAAAATGGGGTTTTTTTCCTAAGGATCGCACATATCGCGCCTTTCTACACAATAAACTTCTTTTTCTGATAGCCCCGAGGGATTTGCATTATTATTGGGCCAGTGCGCAGCCTTGCGCAGCCTTGCGTAGTTAACAACACCTTTTTTAGCCTCTGGGAAGGCCAAAAAATGGGGTTTTTTCCCTAAGGATCGCACATATCGCGCCTTTCTATACAATAAACATTTTTTTTCTGATTCCCCCCAGGGACTGGCATTATTATTGGGCCAGTGCACAGACTTGCGCAGCCTTGCGTAGTTAACAACACCTTTTTTAGTCTCTGGGAAGGCCAAAAATGGGATTTTTCCCGAAGGATCGCACATATCGCGCCTTTCTACACAATAAACTTTTTTTTCTGATAGCCCCGAGGGATTTGCATTATTATTGGGCCAGTGCGCAGCCTTGCGCAGCCTTGCGTAGTTAACAACACCCTTTTTAGCCTCATGGAAGGCCAATAATGGGGTTTTTTCCCTAAGGATCGCACATATCGCGCTTTTTCTACACAATAAACTTTTTTTTCTGATAGCCCCGAGGGATTGGCATTATTATTGGGCCAGTGCGCAGACTTGCGCAGCCTTGCGTAGTTAACAACATCTTTTTTAGCCTCATGGAAGGCCAATAATGGGGTTTTTTCCCTAAGGATCGCACATATCGCGCCTTTCTACACAATAAACTTTTTTTTCTGATAGCCCCGAGGGATTTGCATTATTATTGGGCCAGTGCGCAGACTTGCGCAGCCTTGCGTAGTTAAAAACACCTTTTTTAGCCTCTGGGAAGGCCAAAATGGGGTTTTTCCCTAAGGATCGCACATATCGCGCCTTTCTCCACAATAATCTTTTTTTTCTGATAGCCCCGAGGGATTGGCATTATTATTGGGCCAGTGCGCAGACTTGCGCAGCCTTGCGTAGTTAACAACACCTTTTTTAGCCTCTGGGACGGCCAAAAATGTGGTTTTTTTCCTAAGGATCGCACATATCGCGCCTTTCTACACAATAAACTTCTTTTTCTGATAGCCCCGAGGGATTTGCATTATTATTGGGCCAGTGCGGAGCCTTGCACAGCCTTGCGTAGTTAACAACACCTTTTTTAGCCTCTGGGAAGGCCAAAAATGGGGTTTTTTTCCCTAAGGATCGCACATATCGCGCTCTTCTACACAATAAACTTTTTTTTTCTCATATCCCCGAGGGATTTGCATTATTATTGGGCCAGTGCGCAGCCTTGCGCAGCCTTGCGTAGTTAACAACATCTTTTTTAGCCTCTGGGAAGGACAAAAATGGGGTTTTTTCCCTAAGGATCGCACATATCGCGCCTTTCTACACAATTAATTTTTTTTTCTGATAGCCCCGAGGGATTTGCATTATTATTGGGCTAGTGCGCAGACTTGAGCAGCCTTGCGTAGTTAACAACACCTTTTTTAGCCTCTGGGAAGGCCAAAAATGGGGTTTTTTCCCTAAGGATCGCTCATATCCCCCCTTTCTACACAATAAACTTTTTTTTCTGATAGCCCCGAGGGATTTGCATTATTATTGGGCCAGTGCGCAGCCTTGCCCAGCCTTGCGTAGTTAACAACACCTTTTTTAGCCTCTCGGAAGGCCAAAAATGGGATTTTTTCCCTAAGGATCGCACATGTCGTGCCTTTCTACACAATAAACTTTTTTTTCTGATAGCCCCGAGGGATTTGCATTATTATTGGGCCAGTGCGCAGACTTGCGCAGCCTTGCGTAGTTAACAACACCTTTTTTAGCCTCTGGGAAGGCCAAAAATGGGTTTTTTCCCTAAGGATCGCTCATATCGCCCCTTTCTACACAATAAACTTTTTTTTCTGATAGAAACGAGGGATTTGCATTATTATTGGGCCAGTGCGCAGCCTTGCGCAGCCTTGCGTATTTAACAACACCTTTTTTAGCCTCTGGGAAGGCCAAAAATGGGGTTTTTTCTCTAAGGATCGCACATATCGCCCTCTTCTACACAATAAACTTTTTTTTTCTCATATCTCCGAGGGATTCGCATTATTATTGGGCCAGTGCGCAGCATTGCGCAGCCTTGCGTAGTTAACAACACCTTTTTTTAGCCTCTGGGAAGGCCAAAAATGGGGGTTTTTCCCTAAGGATCGCACATATCGCGCCATTCTACACAATAAACTTTTTTTTCTGATAGCCCCGAGGGATTTGCATTATTATTGGGCCAGTGCGCAGAGTTGCACAGCTTTGCGTAGTTAACAACACCTTTTTTTAGCCTCTGGGAAGGCCAAAAATGGGGTTTTTTCCCTAACGATCGCACATATCGCGCTTTTCTGCACAATAAACTTTTTTTTCTGATACCCCCAGGGATTTGCATTATTATTGGGCGAGTGCGCCGCCTTGCGCAGCCTTGCGTTGTTAACAACACCTTTTTTAGCCTCTGGGAAGGCCAAAAATGGGGTTTTTTCCCTAAGGATCGCACATATCGCGCCTTTCTACACAATAAACTTTTTTTTCTGATAGCCAAGAGGGATTTGCACTTTTATTGGGCCAGTGCGCAGACTTGCGCAGCCTTGCGTAGTTAACAACACCTTATTTAGCCTCTGGGAAGGCCAAAAATGGGGTTTCTTCCCTAAGGATCGCACATATCGCGCCTTTCTACACAATAAACTTTTTTTTCTGATAGCCCCGAGGGATTTGCATTATTATTGGGCCAGTGCGCAGCCTTGCGCAGCCATGCGTAGTTAACAACATCTTTTCTAGCCTCTGGGAAGGCCAATAATGGGGTTTTTTCCCTAAGGATCGCACATATCGCGCCTTTCTACACAATAAACTTTTTTTTCTGATAGCCCCGAGGGATTTGCATTATTATTGGGCCATTGCGCAGATTTGCGCAGCCTTGCTTGTTAACAACACTTTTTTTAGCCTCTGGGAAGGCCAAAAATGGAGTTTTTTCCCTAAGGATCGCACATATCGCGCTTTTCTACACAATAAACTTTTTTTTCTGATAGCCCCGAGGGATTGGCATTATTATTGGGCCAGTGCGCAGACTTGCGCAGCCTTGCGTAGTTAACAACATCTTTTTTAGCCTCATGGAAGGCCAATAATGGGGTTTTTTCCCTAAGGATCGCACATATCTCGCCTTTCTACACAATAAACTTTTTTTCTGATAGCCCCGAGGGATTTGCATTATTATTGGGCCAGTGCGCAGACTTGCGCAGCCTTGCGTAGTTAAAAACACCTTTTTTAGCCTCTGGGAAGGCCAAAATGGGGTTTTTCCCTAAGGATCGCACATATCGCGCCTTTCTCCACAATAATCTTTTTTATCTGATAGCCCCGAGGGATTGGCATTATTATTGGGCCAGTGCGCAGACTTGCGCAGCCTTGCGTAGTTAACAACACCTTTTTTAGCCTCTGGGAAGGCCAAAAATGGGTTTTTTTTCCTAAGGATCGCACATATCGCGCCTTTCTACACAATTAATTTTTTTTTCTGATAGCCCCGAGGGATTTGCATTATTATTGGGCCTGTGTGCAGACTTGCGCAGCCTTGCGTAGTTAACAACACCTTTTTTAGCCTCTGGGAAGGCCAAAAATGGGGTTTTTTCCCTAAGGATCGCTCATATCGCCCCTTTCTACACAATAAACTTTTTTTTCTGATAGCCCCGAGGGATTTGCATTATTATTGGGCCAGTGCGCAGCCTTGCACAGCCTTGCGTAGTTAACAACACCTTTTTTAGCCTCTGGGAAGGCCAAAAATGGGGTTTTTTCCCTAAGGATCGCACATATCGCGCTCTTCTACACAATAAACTTTTTTTTTTCTCATATCCTCGAGGGATTTGCATTATTATTGGGCCAGTGCGCAGCCTTGCGCCGCCTTGCGTAGTTAACAACAATTTTTGTAGCCTCTGGGAAGGACAAAAATGGGGTTTTTTCCCTAAGGATCGCACATATCGCGCCTTTCTACACAATTAATTTTTTTCTGATAGCCCCGAGGGATTTGCATTAATTTTGGGCCAGTGCGCAACCTTGCCCAGCCTTGCGTAGTTAACAACACCTTTTTTAGCCTCTCGGAAGGCCAAAAATGGGATTTTTTCCCTAAGGATCGCACATGTCGCGCCTTTCTACACAATAAACTTTTTTTTCTGATAGCCCCGAGGGATTTGCATTATTATTGGGCCAGTGCGCAGACTTGCGCAGCCTTGCGTAGTTAACAACACCTTTTTTAGCCTCTGGGAAGGCCTAAAATGGGTTTTTTCCCTAAGGATCGCTCATATCGCCCCTTTCTACACAATAAACTTTTTTTTCTGATAGAAACGAGGGATTTGCATTATTATTGGGCCAGTGCGCAGCCTTGCGCAGCCTTGCGTAGTTAACAACACCTTTTTTAGCCTCTGGGAAGGCCAAAAATGGGGTTTTTTTCCCTAAGGATCGCACATATCGCCCTCTTCTACACAATAAAATTTTTTTTTCTCATATCTCCGAGGGATTTGCATTATTATTGGGCCAGTGCGCAGCATTGCGCAGTCTTACGTAGTTAACAACACCTTTTTTAGCCTCTGGGAAGGACAACAATGGGGTTTTTTCCCTAATGATCGCAGATATCGCGCCTTTCTACACAATAAAGTTTTTTTTCTGATAGCCTTGAGGGATTTGCATTATTATTGGGCCAGTGCGCAGACTTGCGCAGCCTTGCGTAGTTAACAACACCTTTTTTAGCCTCTCGGAAGGCCAAAAATGGGATTTTTTCCCTAAGGATCGCACATATCGCGCCTTTCTACACAATAAACTTTTTTTTCTGATAGCCCCGAGGGATTTGCATTATTATTGGGCCAGTGCCCCGACTTGCGCAGCCTTGCGTAGTTAACAACACCTTTTTTTAGCCTCTGGGAAGGCCAAAAATGGGGTTTTTTCCCTAAGGATCGCACATATCGCGCTTTTCTGCACAATAAACTTTTTTTTCTGATAGCCCCCAGGGATTTGCATTATTATTGGGCCAGTGCGCCGCCTTGCGCAGCCTTGCGTAGTTAACAACACCTTTTTTAGCCTCTGGGAAGGCCAAAAATGGGGTTTTTTCCCTAAGGATCGCACATATCGCGCCTTTCTACACAATAAACTTTTTTTTCTGATAGCCTCGAGGGATTTGCACTTTTATTGGGCCAGTGGGCAGACTTGCGCAGCCTTGCGTAGTTAACAACACCTTATTTAGCCTCTGGGAAGGCCAAAAATGGGGTTTCTTCCCTAAGGATCGCACATATCGCGCCTTTCTACACAATAAACTTTTTTTTCTGATAGCCCCGAGGGATTTGCATTATTATTGGGCCAGTGCGCAGCCTTGCGCAGCCTTGCGTAGTTAACATCACCTTTTTTAGCCTCTGGGAAGGCCAAAAATGGGTTTATTCCCCTAAGGATCGCACATATCGCGCCTTTCTACACAATAAACTTTTTTTTTCTGATTCCCCCGAGGGATTGGCATTATTATTGGGCCAGTGCGCAGTCTTGCGCAGCCTTGCGTAGTTAACAACACCTTTTTTAGTCTCTGGGAAGGCCAAAAATGGGGTTTTTTCCCGAAGGATCGCTCATATCGCCCCTTTCTACAGAATAAACTTTTTTTTCTGATAGCCCCGAGGGATTTGCATTATTATTGGGCCAGTGCGCAGATTTGCCCAGCCTTGCGTAGTTAACAACACTTTTTTTAGCCACTGGGAAGGCCAAAAATGGGGTTTTTTCCCTAAGGATCGCACATATCGCGCCTTTCTACACAATAAACTTTTTTTTTCTGATAGCCCCGAGGGATTTGCACTATAATTGGGCCAGTGCGCAGACTTGCGCAGCCTTGTGTAGTTAACAACACCTTTTTTAGCCTCTGGGAAGGCCAAAAATGGGGTTTTTTCCCTAAGGATCGCACAAATCGCGCTTTTCTACACAATAAACTTTTTTTCTGATAGCCCCGAGGGATTTGTATTATTATTGGGCCAGTGGGCAGCCTTGTGCAGCCTTGCGTAGTTAACAACACCTTTTTTGGCCTCTGAGAAGGCCAAAAATGGGGTTTTTTCCCTAAGGAACACACATATCGCGCTTTTCTACACAATAAACTTTTTTTTTTCTGATACCCCCGAGGGATTGGCATTATTATTGTGCCAGTGCGCAGACTTGCGCAGCCTTGCGTAGTTAACAACACCTTTTTTAGCCTCTGGGAAGGCCAAAAATGGGTTTTTTTCCCGAAGGATCGCACATATCGCGCCTTTCTACAGAATAAACTTTTTTTTCTGATAGCCCCGAGGGATTTGCATTATTATTGGGCCAGTGCGCAGCCTTGCGAAGCCTGGCGTAGTTAACAACACCTTTTTTAGCCTCATGGAAGGCCAATAATGGCGTTTTTTCCCTAATGATTGCACATATTGCGCCTTTCTACACAATAAACTTTTTTTTCTGATAGCCCCGAGGGATTTGCATTACTACTGGGCCAGTGCCCAGACTTGCGCAGCCTTGCGTTGTTAATAACACCTTTTTTAGCCTCTGGGAAAGCCAAAAATGGGTTTTTTTCCCTAAGGATCGCACATATCGCGCTTTTCTACACAATAAACTTTTTTTTTCTGATAGCCTTATTATTGGGCCAGTGCGCAGACTTGCGCAGCCTTGCGTAGTTAACAACACCTTTTTTAGCCTCTGGGAAGGCCAAAAATGGGGTTTTTCCCCTAATCATCGCACTTATCGCGCCTTTCTACACAATAAAACTTTTTTTTCTGATAGCCCCCAGGGATTTGCATTATTATTGGGCCAGTGCGCAGCCTTGCGCAGCCTTGCGTAGTTAACAACACCTTTTTTAGCCATTGGGAAGGCCAAAAATCGGGTTTTTTCCCTAAGGATCGCACATATCGCGCCTTTCTACACAATAAACTTTTTTTTTCTGATAGCCCCGAGGGATTTGCACTATAATTGGGCCAGTGCGCAGACTTGCGCAGCCTTGTGTAGTTAACAACACCTTTTTTAGCCTCTGGGAAGGCCAAAAATGGGTTTTTTTCCCTAAGGTTCGCACATATCGCACCTTTCTACACAATAAACTTTTTTTTCTGATAGCCCCGAGGGATTTGCATTATTATTGGGCCAGTGCGCAGACTTGCGCAGCCTTCCGTAGTTAAAGACACCTTTTTTAGCCTCTGTGAAGGCCAAAAATGGGTTTTTTTCCTTAAGGATCGCACTTATCGCGCCTTTCTACACAAGAAAGTTTTTTTTCTGATACCCCCGAGGGATTGGCATTATTATTGGGCCAGTGCGCAGACTTGCGCAGCCTTGCGTAGTTAACAACACCTTTTTTAGCCTCTGGGAAGGCCAAAAATGGGGTTTTTTCCCTAAAGATCGCACATATCGCGCCTTTCTACACAACAAACTTTTTTTTCTGATAGCCCCGAGGGATTTGCATTATTATTGGGCCAGTGCGCAGACTTGTGCAGCCTTGCGTAGTTAACAACACCTTTTTTGGCCTCTGAGAAGGCCAAAAATGGGGTTTTTTCCCTAAGGATCACACATATCGCGCCTTTCTACACAATAAACTTTTTTTTTTCTGATACCCCCGAGGGATTGGCATTATTATTGTGCCAGTGCGCAGACTTGCGCAGCCTTGCGTAGTTAACAACACCTTTTTTAGCCTCTGGGAAGGCCAAAAATGGGTTTTTTTTCCCGAAGGATCGCACATATCGCGCCTTTCTACAGAATAAACTTTTTTTTCTGATAGCCCCGAGGGATTTGCATTATTATTGGGCCAGTGCGCAGCCTTGCGAAGCCTGGCGTAGTTAACAACACCTTTTTTAGCCTCATGGAAGGCCAATAATGGCGTTTTTTCCCTAATGATTGCACATATTGCGCCTTTCTACACAATAAACTTTTTTTCTGATAGCCCCGAGGGATTTGCATTATTACTGGGCCAGTGCCCAGACTTGCGCAGCCTTGCGTTGTTAACAACATCTTTTTTAGCCTCTGGGAAGGCCAAAAATGGGGTTTTTTCCTTAAGGATCGCACATATCGCGCTTTTCTACACAATAAACTTTTTTTTTCTGATAGCCTTATTATTGGGCCAGTGCGCAGACTTGCGCAGCCTTGCGTAGTTAACAACACCTTTTTTAGCCTCTGGGAAGGCCAAAAATGGGGTTTTTTCCCTAAGGATCGCACATATCGCGCTTTTCTACACAATAAACTTTTTTTTTCTGATAGCCTTATTATTGGGCCAGTGCGCAGACTTGCGCAGCCTTGCGTAGTTCACAACACCTTTTTTGGCTTTGGGAAGGCCAATAATGGGGTTTTTTCCCTAAGGATCGCACATATCGCGCTCTTCTACACAATAAACTTTTTTTTTCTCATATCCCCGAGGGATTTGCATTATTATTGGGCCAGTGCGCAGCCTTGCACAGCCTTGCGTAGTTAACAACACCTTTTTTAGCCTCTTGGAAGGACAAAAATGGGGTTTTTTCCCTAAGGATCGCACATATCGCGCTCTTCTACACAATAAACTTTTTTTTCTCATATCCCCGAGGGATTTGCATTATCATTGGGCCAGTGCGCAGCCTTGCGCAGCCTTGCGTAGTTAACAACACCTTTTTTGGCTTTGGGAAGGCCAAAAATGGGGTTTTTTCCCTAAGGATCGCACATATCGCGCCTTTCTACAACAATTAATTTTTTTTTTCTGATAGCCCCGAGGGATTTGCATTTTTATTGGGCCAGTGCGCAGCCTTGCGCAGCCTTGCGTAGTTAACAACTCCTTTTTTAGCCTCTGGGAAGGCCAAAAGTGGGGTTTTTTCCCTAAGGATCGCACATATCGCGCTCTTCTACACAATAAACTTTTTTTTTTCTGATATCCCCGAGGGATTTGCATTATCATTGGGCCAGTGCGCAGCCTTGCGCAGCCTTGCGTAGTCAACAGCACCTTTTTTAGCCTCTGGGAAGGACAAAAATGGGGCTTTTTCCCTAAGGATCGCAGATATCGCGCCTTTCTCACAATAAACTTGTTTTTCTGATAGAATTGAGGGATTTGCATTATTATTGGGCCAGTGCGCAGACTTGCGCAGCCTTGCGTAGTTAAAAACACCTTTTTTAGCCTCTGGGAAGGCCAAAAATGGGGTTTTTCCCCTAATCATCGCACTTATCGCGCCTTTCTACACAATAAACTTTTTTTTCTGATAGCCCCCAGGGATTTGCATTATTATTGGGCCAGTGCGCAGCCTTGCGCAGCCTTGCGTAGTTAACAACACCTTTTTTAGCCTCTGGGAAGGCCAAAAATGGGGTTTTTTCCCTAAGGATCGCACATATCGCCCCTTTCTACACAATAAACTTTTTTTTTCTGATAGCCCCGAGGGATTTGCACTTTAATTGGGCCAGTGCGCAGACTTGCGCAGCCTTGTGTAGTTAACAACACCTTTTTTAGCCTCTGGGAAGGCCAAAAATGGGGTTTTTTCCCTAAGGATTGCACAAATCGCGCTTTTCTACACAATAAACTTTTTTTGTGATAGCCCCGAGGGATTTGCATTATTATTGGGCCAGTGCGCAGCCTTGCGCAACCTTGCGTAGTTAACAACACCTTTTTTAGGCTCTGGGAAGGCCAAAAATGGGTTTTTTTCCCTAAGGATCGCACATATCGCGCCTTTCTACACAATAAACTTTTTTTTCTGATAGCCCCGAGGGATTTGCATTATTATTGGGGCAGTGCGCAGACTTGCGCAGCCTTCCGTAGTTAAAAACACCTTTTTTAGCCTCTGTGAAGGCCAAAAATGGGTTTTTTCCTTAAGGATCGCACTTATCGCGCCTTTCTACACAAGAAACTTTTTTTTCTGATACCCCCGAGGGATTGGCATTATTATTGGGCCAGTGCGCAGACTTGCGCAGCCTTGCGTAGTTAACAACACCTTTTTTAGCCTCTGGGAAGGCCAAAAATGGGTTTTTTTCCCGAAGGATCGCACATATCGCGCCTTTCTACACAATAAACTTTTTTTCTGATAGCCCCGAGGGATTTGCATTATTATTGGGCCAGTGCACAGACTTGCGCAGCCTTGCGTTGTTAACAACACCTTTTTTAGGCTCTGGGAAGGCCAAAAATGGGGTTTTTTCCCTAAGGATCGCACATATCGCGCTTTTCTGCACAATAAACTTTTTTTTCTGATAGCCCCGAGGGATTGGCATTATTATTGGGCCAGTGCGCAGACTTGCGCAGCCTTGCGTAGTTAACAACACCTTTTTTAGTTTCTGGGAAGGCCAAAAATGGGGTTTTTTTCCTAAGGAGCGCACATATCGCGCCTTTCTACACAATAAACTTTTTTTTCTGATAGCCCCGAGGGAGTTGCATTATTATTGGGCCAGTGCGCAGCCTTGTGCAGCCTTGCGTAGTTAACAACACCTTTTTTAGCCTCTGGGAAGGACAAATGCGGGTTTTTTTCCGTAAGGATCGCACATGCCGCGCCTTCTTTGTGCTTTTGCACAAAAGGAATTTTTTTCGGATAGTCCCAGAGGGATTGAATGGATTTGGGACCTTTGTGCATGCAGGTTAGGGCGCCAATTAGCTTTTTTCTGCTTTTTGGGGCTAATTCAAGCCCTGGAAAAGTGGAGCACTTTTTAGTATCGCCAAATTTGATAAAAATAGTGCCAAATGGAATGTTTTTTGGTGCCACAACGGGATCTGGGATGCTTTTGTGCTGGGGCCGTTGCACCAAAACCAGCACTTTTTTGAGGGACCCACCCCACCCCTCTCAAAACTGAAATTCAAACCTTATCGACAAAATCGCAGACTTTCTACACAATAAACTTTTTTTCTGATAGCCCCGAGGGATTTGCATTATTATTGGGCCAGTGCGCAGCCTTGCGCAGCCTTGTGCAGTTAACAACACCTTTTTTAGCCTCTGGGAAGGCCAAAAATGGGGTTTTTTCCCTAAGGATCGCACATATCGCGCTTTTCTACAAATAAACTTTTTTTCTGATAGCCCCGAGGGATTTGCATTACACAGCATGAAATCATGGATTTACGAATGTTTATATCACGCGTAAACATACGTAAATAAAAGGCCTTTTCTTTACGCATCGGTTCCGTGGTGCGTAAAGACGGGTAAATTCACAGAGCGCGTAATGGCTGCGTAAAGGGCAATAAAGATTCGTAAAGTACAAAAATGAAGATGGGTGTAATTAGCTGTTCTTATTTGTGAAATAGAGAAAGAAATGAAATTTTTACGTCTCCATATTCATTCAGGATTTTCCCGCTGTATTTTGTCTGGCATTGCTGTCAATACTTTACGGCTCTTTAACCCTGTTTACGAATCTTTACGCACTGCTGTTTATGCTCTTTACGATTCTTTATCCTTCTTTACGCGCAATTACACTTTCTAATTGACAGGTTATTTTTGCAGAAGACAGGCAAAAATGAAATATAAGGTGATCATCAACGATTTTCCCCTTATATTTTGAGCGGCTTTGCTGTGACCACTTAATAAAATTTACGCCTCTTTTCAGCCCATTACGAATCTTCAAGCACCGTTCTTTACGCTCTTTACGACTTTTTACCCTTGATTACGCGCAAACTTTCCATCAATTTGCAGTTTATTATTTAACGAAATACAGAGAGAAATGAAATATGTGTGTCCATGACAATAGTCATGATATTCAATAACTAATCGTGACGGAAAGTGACTTGTCAGAAAACGTTTAGCAAAAACCCATGCATTGGGTTCTGGATTTGTCAACCTTTCATTTAATCATGTCATTTTATAAGCAATGACAAGGAATGTTAATCGTAAGGCTGTTGATCACGGATTATAACAGAAAGCGTCTTAGTGGAAACTTCAATTTATCTTTTCACGTATATTTTTCAACCTCAGGCGAAATGGAAAAATATGAAATTACAAAACTGGTTTCTTGCCTAACCTCGTGAAAAAGAAAAAAATTCGGTCAAAAAGAAAAAAATTGGGTCGAAGCTGTTGTAGAAAAAATTTGCTGGAAAAAATTCCCTCCCCGAGGCGTAGCTCTGAGGGAACTGGAAACGAGATGAGGCGGCGGATTTGATCAGCGGTTTCCGTGTTAGCGTCACTTCGTGGCGTCCATTTTGAAATTAGACGAAAGTGTGATATTTCTTCAACGTCTTTGAAAGGTAAAAAACGAGAATTTACTCCATTTGATTTCTGGAATAGTGCTTTTTTGGTAAAATGCTAGTGATCTGTGAACCGCTGGTGATCCCACAAAGCTTCGTAGAGAGTTTTAAAACCACCTCTATCACGCACAAATGCAAAATCGTCGTGGATTTAAACAGATTTAAACTGGCGGGATGTTTGAACTTGAACTTGAACCACGCTTCGATGAGGCTTGTTAAGCTAAGTTCTCTTCTCCTATTCTGGATTGGATCTCCCCATTCACGGAAATACAGGAAACAGAGGTAAGCCGTCTTTCTTTTAGTCTCCACGCAGATGATCATGATGTGCAGTAACTTACAATGTAGGTTTTCAATATTGTTTGCGAACACGTTCACTCAAAGAGAACCGACATTGTAAGTTTTTAACTAAGAAAAATATTCGAAATTCCATTAATGTTCTTGTAGTTTAGTTTTTGAAATCGGATTGCCTTCATCAAATGTGCTTTGCTGAAGATTTGACTGTTAGAGAAAGGTTTGCAAATAAATATAGGGGCCAATTATATGAGCAGGGAATTTATATATTTTAAAATCACTAAAAGTGATGTAGTTTATGTGGGCTCCCTGTAAATAGACTTGCCAGAATCTCAGCAAATCAAGCCAGGTCTAGTTAGCTGGGCTAACCAGGGTACTATTGATCCCAGACGTCCTTTCAAATGGCTTAAATTTTGCGTCGCTTCACAGACCGTTGATTTCGCTCTGCGGTTTCAAAATAGTAATCACATGACCACAAGTTTGTTGACCGCAAGCTGACCACAAAATTGGGTAGTGACAAAACGTGGGGTAGGCCATGGCCTAGGCCATGGTGTGGGCCATGGCCTATCCTATGGCCTACCGGTGGTCAATTTTCTGAAAACAGTTCCTAAAAACAGCAGATTGTAAACTAAAAAAATGGCCTAAGCCACACACCCCTTCGGGCTTCTAGTAGTGAATTTTCCTAAGAATGCCTTGTTCGAATCTTTTACTACAATTTCATTTGCATAGAAGTTTGTTACGGATGAAAGAATTTTTGATGTAACTTTCATGTGCACGCATGACTGCATTTAATTTAAAATGGCAATAAAAAGTTAAACCACTTTTAACCACTTTGAAAGAAGCAACCACTTTTCCTTGGGGGAGGGTACTCATTACATGCTCGGGTAGACCCTGACGCTGTTTAAGACAATCATTGATGATTTTGCTCACCTGTTTAAGACAGAACAGGTTTTTTTCAGGAACCGTTTAACCCAAAATCATACCCTGTCTTAGACTAGAATGGGGTAAGGATAAAGTGTTTCTTACCTCAATACTTGATAATAAGGACCCTATTTACAGCTTTGTAGAGTGGTTGAGTTGTTTGCAGAATTTGAGTTTACCCTTACCACTTTTAAGACAAAACCGTGTGAAAACCATACCCTATTAGGCCGCACGTCCCTGTTAAGGTCAGATAATGATTAACCCCCCCCCCGCCCGGGCCGCTTTTACCTCATGTCTATGAGGACGAACTGAACCAGAACCATATTCCGATGGAACTTTACATGGTTAGTTCATTTAAAATTATTGCATGAAATTGCAGTAATGTGTTGATCAAAAGTTTCCTTTTCACGTCAGCTAAATTATTTACTTTGAAACTGTACGAGTTTGCCGGCTTCTGAATGCAATGTAACTCAATGTTTGTATAGTTTCCTATTCAAGTACATTTTTGGCTTGTCACGCATTCCTCCCCAATTAATCATAAAGGAGGCCATGTTTTTCATCGAATACAAAACACTGTACGTTTGTTGACAACTACAATACATAACGTGTACATGTATCTGCCGGTAAATGTTCTTTATGGGGAGCAGGAAGAAGGAACCACACTTTATGGACACCCACTCTGAGCTATTACAGACAATAATTTTGTCCCGACAGAAGGCTCATACATTTTTTCTTCCATTAGGCTGCTTTATGTGTTACTATGGACAAACACAACGGACACTTTTCTCTGGCCCGAGTGACATTAGCTCCCATAAAAATTTAACCTAGCTGAGTTCGCTTTATGGACAGTGACACATGACAGTGGTTATCTGTGAACAGTGTACTGAGTATTTTCATTTTAGTCAGTATGGCTGAGTTGAAACTGAAAATTTTAGTGCAAAGTAAAGTTACAGACTATTTAATAGACCTGATTTTGTGCTGTAAACCAGCATATTTAAATAATTGCTCCAATTGATTTACTTATTCCATATTTCATAACAAGTAGAACCAGCAGCTGAATATAAATTCTCCACGCAGTCACGCAATTTGTACCATCACAATACTAGATCCTAGGACGTCACTGTAGGCTTTCTTGACATTCTTCTTCAAGCAATAGATATGTAAGCTAATATAGTTTTCACTCAAATGATACTCATATACAAGGTTCACATTATGTTTAAGAACCAAAATATACCTTATTTGTGTTTTTGCTTTAATAGGTGCAATTCCCTCTCTGCACCTTTAATAGGTGCAATTCCCTCTAATAGGTGCACCTTTAATAGGTGCAATTGCAATTGCACCTTTAATAGGTGCAATTCCCTCCCCTGAGGATTTTAAGAGATTCAGGAGTAAATTGTTTTATGAAATTGACCACCGGTAGGCCATAGCATAGGCCATAGCATAGGCCATGGCCTACACCATGGCCTACCCCATGGCCTAGTGCATGGCCTACCCCACGTTTTGTCGCTACCCCCACAAAATCTGTAACGTTGAACATGGGACAAATGAATTTCAACCCGCAATCATCACATATCCTAAAATAATGCCATCTCCTGAATTAAAATATCATCTTATACTGGTTATAAACATTATCTTAGGGGAAATTGAGGAAAAGTGTTATCTGAGGACATGAAATGCGGCGGCTAGTAAAAATTCATTCAGCGAAAGTTGGGCATTGTCGAGCTTGAGTCAACAAATTTAGTTCTTGCGGTGAACAAACTTGTGATCACGTGATCATTTTTTTCAAAAAATGGAGTGAAACCAACGGTCCGTGAAGCAACACAAAATTCAAGCCATTTGAAAGGACATCTGTGATCAATAGTATTTGGCAATACCGAAACATCCCTATTAACATGGAATATTGTGAAGAATATTTACATCTGAGTTCAGTTAAATGGAATCACTTCAATGATTTTCTGTTTGGTCCTTGTAGCTCTATACGGTGCATTTTTACAGTTTGAAGGGTTTTGCAAATCATTCAACTGTGCGTAAAGAGAAAAAAACAAGGAAGGAAAACTGCATTTTAAACTGGCCCAGAAATTCCCATCGCTCAGCTTTGAAACCACAAAGGCAAGCTCAGTGGTTAAAGATTTTTCTCGCACCGTTCAATTGTAAATTTGTCAAAAACTTAAGACTTACCTCAAAGGTAAGTATTCTGTGCAATATTTCATGTTAACAGGGACATTTCAATAATATCCAGGGCTATACATGACATTTTGAAACTGCATACTGCTAGCCACAAAGTTTGTGTGGGAAGCCTGTGGACTGTTAAACATACCAAAAGTAAAATTGGGCCAAGCAATTATATGGGAAAATCTCAGCCCAGTTTGCCAGGATCCCAGCATTGTGATGCCAGAATCCCAGCTAGCCATGCTGAAAGTTTTCCTTGTAAACTGTGTTTAGTAGGCCAGGGTGACTTGCATCATGTACATGGAATACCAAGCTGAACAGTCATCTTGGCCTGAACCAGCCTGGCTAATCATGGGCCAGCCCAGCTCATGTAAGTGGCCCTAGATATTGGGTTTTCAAAGAAAAGAAATGATATTATTGAAAGTACCAGTTTAGCAAACATCCCTGATTTGCCAAAAAGGTTACCAGTTCACATGTACTTTTGTGTTTCACCCCTTCCCGTACGAAACCAGCAGATCTGCAACAGATCTGCAACAGATCTGTTTTGCCCAAAACAGATAAATTACAGACTAATTTATTATCTGCATGATCTGTTTTTAGTCTGTGCAGATGAAGTGAATGGATCATCTGCAACATTTCTTTGCCTGCAGACTTGAAGCAGATAAAATATAGATCTGTACTTCATCTGTAAAGTCTGCAACATAAATATTTGTTCTCAGCCACATGCAGCCCAAAATTAATAATCCTAGTTCTTCCATCATCTGCAGCAATTGTTTGCCTGCAGATGAACAGCAGATGAATAATCAGCTAGATCAACACAGAATTGTTTACATTGATACAGACTCTTACACTGGGACATGCTTGCATAACTGAAACTTTGCAGCTCAGGCAGAAACTATAATTGGAATTTAAATGTAACTAAAATTTTGCGACATTTTTTGAGACACATTTTCCACACTTAATAACGTGGAGTTAAAGTCATTCATTTCCTCCGTTGAGTGCAACGAAATCCGTACAATGCAGCTGTTTAATGTATCTGTTAGCTGATACTTGACTATAATAAAACCGGAACATTAGCCCCACTTAACGGCATCCAATCAGAACAACTGTCACTGTGAAAGATAAAACGTTTCCAAAGGTTAATTGGGCGCCAAAAAAAAAACGATCCCATTTAGTAAACGACGAAGAGAAATGGCCTATAGGCAATGTGTTGAGGACCAAAGAAGACCAATACTGGTATGTTCCTCCAAAATAGAGGGAAAAGAAGATCAGCCTGCTTAGGTCACCTTGTATCCAACCAAAATGCTTAAGACTGGGTGAGCTCATTGTATAGCTAGCTAAGGCCACATTTTTTTATTTTAACGTTACGGGTTAACAGGGTCTGGAAGGGGGGGTCCTGATCCCGTATTCCCGCGTCTTTTTCACGAGAATCCCGCATCCCGCACTTTTTTCAACGCTATCCCGAATCCCGTTTTTTCGCTCCCAAAAAAAATACATTAAATTAAAAAAAAGGCTAATTTCTGCAAAAGCTAATAAATCTAAGATGTAAATTGGCCCTTTCGACGCCACTGCCTGTCTTTTGCACTCTGACTAGCAATCATGACCTGGCGCTTTTTGGCTTTTCTCCGAGGCCTTTGCTCCTTCTGTAACCCAGTGCAGGTTTTTAAGTGCTCTTTGTGTTCGTCGCTTAGCGGAACATTGAATTTTTCCTTGTGGATCGCCGCGGTACGTCTGGCGCTAAAAGCCTCGTCTGTGGCCGCAAGAAAGAACGACCAAAACTCTGACTGTCGTATTTAGGGGAGCAGAGCTGGCATCACTATTTGCTATATCTAGCCGTTAAACTGTTGAAACAAACCCCTCAAGATTACAATAAATGTGAAGAGCTTGAGCAGTTGAGCACTTGAGCCCCGGGGTGGGGGGGGGGGGGTGCGGGACTTGAGCATCGAGTCAATAACTAGTGTGCTATTGTTACACCACGTACCCTTTCCTGGCGTCCGGTTGAAACAAAATTCTTTCTGCTGTCTGCTCGTCTGCCGATTACGTGATAGTTTTAATAGGATCACTATTAACCAGGCACACTCTATACCTTGGTTTGAAAGGCGACACCATTTAGCGCTCGCCTGGTTGATTCGCTTTTGCAGACGTCTCCTATTTCCTTTGCTTCCAGAGTATTTTTGCCACTAGAACGTTTATTTGGGTCGTGAAGATTTCCCGAATTCCCGACAGACAGCACAAATCTCGCATCCCGTGCCCAAATTTTGGCGAATCTCGCTTCCTTGATAGCAGTCAAATCCCGAATCCCGTCAAGATATTTTGCGTTTTCCCGAATCCCGTACGGTATTTTGGTCAAATCCCGGATCCCGAGAATACCCTTCCAGACCCTGGGTTAAGCTAGTGACTGCAAGAAACAATAATTATTTTCTTTTATAAGATGCACAATTTCTTGATGAAACAACTTACCGGTAATTCATTTTACACTGCACTAAACTGTGACTAGGTTAAATTTTGAAACAAAAAAGATAGCTAGTGAATGTTTATATACAGCCTGAGTGATGTAAACATACCTCCAGTAATTCAGTGTTTCATGAGACGTGCTGTGCCAAATATGTGTAAGAGAATGCCTCTATTATGTCTGTTAATTCCTCTGGTGGACACCATTTAGCAGGGTTTTAAGTTCGCTTAAAAAGTCTATTTCTTACACGGTAAGATAGTTGAATGTTAAGTTATAGTCATATCCCTAAACTGGTGTTTTTCACTGTTGCAAATCCAGTTTCTGCCCATTAAACCGTTGCCATGCTGTCGTCTTTAGTGAAACCATCATGATGAAAGCAAGTGAATATTAACTGAGCATGCAATCAAAAAACGTGGCATACTTTTTTGGCACTCTGTAGCATTTTTTGTCACTTGCTTCTCTGTCTGAGAATTAACCTGCAGGCAGGTCTCATTAGGATTGCATGGAATAAAATCTAAAAACTACCATCTTGTGAACTTAGCATCTAAAATATTTTAGCCTTTTTATTAATTCACTGTCTGTCAATACTTTGAATGTTTGAAATGATCAATGCTAATTCCCTTGCATATTTGTAAATATTTGGAATGCCTGAAATGGTATTTTGATGCAAAACAGACCCTCTTGCCTGACAATCACTTAAATAAACATTATTTCATTGGTGCATTTTGTCTGCTTTTTATCTGCAGTATACCCATCCATGTCTACAAAACATCTGCAGTTTCTAAAGCACTGCATGGGGATCAAGGGAGCAGATGTTCTGCAGATTTAAGCAGTTTGCAGACATTCTGCAGATATTCTGCAGACATTCTGCAGATATTCTGCAGATGATCTGCAGAGAATCTGCGGATCATCTGCAGATCTGCTGCATACTTGCTAGCAGATCTGTAGCAGACTGAAAACAGATCTGCCGGTTTCCTACGGGTTGCTTGTTTGTCTTCCTGTTGTTGCAGTCTTATCAGCCCTTACTCAAACATTAAACCAGTAACTTTAATATGACTTAATACATCACCTGGAAACAGCATCCCCTGAGGGCAATCTTTCGTATATGTAATCGCATGAGGCCGATGAGGATAAATATTCGCACAAATTTTCAGTTTTCACAAAATTGCCTGAGTCATGGAGCAACAAGGGCAATTTGTGAAAACTTTGAAAATACAAGTGAAATTTATCCTTAATTCTATGAGGACTACTTTACTTTTCATAACACAGAGAGCAAAATTCTTGGAAAACTTTTCATACACTTTGAAACACAATCAGCTGGCCCCCAGAATAAAAGTACCCGCACGTAAACAATTCGCAACACAAGCAGTTTAACTGTTGCTCAGCACACAGAACAAGAAAGACTGACCATTATGTACATTTTAAGAGATAAATACAATTCTATTTCATTGACAAAACACACTAAAGCTCAAACTAAGTAAATTTTATTCACCTGAGTTATGAAGCTTCCTCTTGCTGGAAAAATTATTGACCACATCACTCCAAAGTTTTCAGTAGTTTTAAAACAAATAACCATTTGCTCATTCCCATAACACTATATGTTCACCTTTTGGAATTTCTCTTCAAGCTAACACCCAATTCCCATACCATTTTTACCAACCAACCAGGTTAAAAGTCAAACTTTGATGCGATCCTTGTGTTGAATAACTCAAAACAGTTTTTCGTTTCAAGACGCCTACAAATTGCAATGGTGCGCTTTTGCGCTCAGCCAATCAAATGCGAGTAAGTTTGGCGCTTGGCCAATCAGGAATTAGTAATTTTGCCCTCGTCCTAAAGAAAATTAAGAAAAAATGCCCTCTCTCAACCAATCAGCATTCAGTAATTTCGCCCTCTATGTTATAAAAAAGGAAAAAATGATTGTACATGTACATGTTGGGCACATTGCTCCATAATGTCAAGTGACACCCTGTAGAGTCACTCCCTCACAACATTTAACATCAATAATTGTATGAACATAGGTGATGTGTAACTGCTGTTGTGTTATATTATCAAAGGTTACATGGGATCTTAGTTCTAAAGTAGACCAGCTGACATCGGACTCAAAAACACTAATATTGCATTCTATATCTGGTATTTGATTCTTTGTCAAGTTTTGAAACTGAAAACATAACACTATAAATGAAGTGTTACGGCCAGAAACAATTTGATGAATAACTCGGCTACACAAAATATCTTAACAAGTCCTATGGATACTTGCAATTATTGATAATTATTATTTTATAGTCATCAAAAACCGCCACACATTCTGCTATGTTTGACTTGATCAATAATTTGGAAGCTTGGTTGTTGTTTTAGTTGTTTCTTAATTACTGAATATAAAATTCCTAGATGTCGGTGAGCTCACATTCAGCCAACCTTGATTGCACGCTGAACAGTTGAAACATGGCCATATGTTCACTGATTTCTACATGCAGTTACTTGTACATGTACATGTTAGTACAGTCATAGACCTTGATGCAGAGAAACTTTGAAGGAACAAAGTTTTGTTTCATGGCATTTTAAACAATTTTTGTGTAGCTAGTACATGTACTGTACATTTATTCATCAAATTATTCCTGGCCTGTCACTTAATTTGCAACATTAAACTTCCATTATTTTTAAAAAAAATTTGAAAGAGCAGTCGTATGGAAAATAACCTTGGGCATGTCACAATGCCGTGGTGGTGAAGCTTGCATGTCTCAGTGATCCCAAGAGCTGGCTCCCTGGGGCTTTGGCCCCTGCTATATTCAGCCATGTCCCATTGGTTGAAATTGGAGAGGCTGAACACAGTGCTGCCCCAGGCCCTCCAGGATGGGTTTAAGTATGGGACCAATCATCCAAGACCCACCCCATAGAAACCGGTCTTGGTCATGAAAACCTGGAACATTCTCATTTTTAGTGTCATGGCCTTACAGCTGTATCAGTGCAGCCTTATGATGGCCAGGTGTAGAGTGCAACATTGATATACACTGTAGCTAAGCAATTCTATTTCAATTTGTCTTAAAGTTGTGTCTACTTTAAACGACCAAACCCATATAAACCTCTATAATTCATGCACTAATTTTTGGCTATGGTGAACACAACACTGGTCAAGCATCACACATTCTATACCTCTACTGCTTGTGCCACCTATGGTGTGAATTGGGTCAGGACACAGTTTATTCTGGTTCTTACATAACTTCTTCTACTCTGTACTTGTGTTATGTACTGATATACACTCTAAATGAGGTTGTCTCCAACCTTCGCATGTAAATTTAACTTGCACCTTCAGAAAATTTGTGTCTTTTTTACACCCATTTGTGTGTAATTTTTTTTTACATGTGTGTTTCATGCTTGAAGTTGTGTGCAACATGGCATCCTTATGCACAGGAAACCCTCATGTAATGCTGCAATTCCTGTGCTCTGTACTGTACACAACTTAGATTAAATGCACTTTTATTGACTAATTAATTGATACTGTCGTGTAGGATAGTAAGTTTATCTACCATGTGCGTTGCTAACCTTGCTGTTCATTTTGGTTTCTATTGTGCAGTGAACTTTTTACTTTCCCTGTCATGCTATTAAATGACGATTTACCTGAAATATATGATTTTATGAATAGCTTAGGTCTATTTTTAATGAATTCTAAAAAATAAGGTTACCCATTGTTCTGTGATGGGAAAAAAAGAAAGTTCTGTGATGGGGTTGAGTCACCAATGTAATTCACATTTACCAGTTTTACTGACAAAAGTCTCCACCGTAACTGCACATTTTAACTGTTACCTGGGTCAGTGTCTATAGGAATGATTTGTACTGTAATGGGCAATAGTATATTTTTAATACTATCCTTTCATTCATTTCAACAGATCAGACACATGTTTACATAATCTGACGTGGATCAACAAGTTCAATGCCCATCAAGACAGGCTTAAAGAAGACCTTATCACCGATCAGAAACACTCCAAGTTATCATAATCACTGTAAATCTCGATAAGTCAACTATAAACAAAAATCAAATGGGGCAAAAAATTGCTTTGAAACAATGTCCGTTCTAGAGAGTCCAATGTTTTGCTTTTGGGTGAACTACTTTGTAAAGATTGGAGGAAAAGAATAATCTGTCCTGAGTTTTAAACATTGTAGCAATGCCCATAAGCAACAAATGAACTTAAGTGCTTATGTACTCATTATTCATTAGCATCCAAACAAAACAGCTTGTATAGTAGAACTGTAGGCGCAGGTACTAGTCATCAGATGCTCCGAAAGAGCACCGGTTTCACTGAGTGTTTTTTTTTTTTTTTTTGCTAAGGTGAAACATTTTAACATTCATATCACCCAGGGCAGAATTCTCTTTTCTTTGTGCCTCTCAGTTCAGCGAATATGTAGGAAAAGAGAACAGTCCCAATGAAGATGTGTTTAAACGTTAATTTGAATAAAAGATGTGAAATTGTCATTGGTTGCTTTCTAGTAGTCTCTCCCTGGGTAATAAAACTTCATTGTGAAACCAGCTTTCATTGCAGAACGTATCACAATACGTAATGACAAGATAATAGAAATGATTTTAATTGCTCGCAAGACATGAATTTTTTGTTCACTACAGTGCCTTGAAATGCCATGACTGAGTCGGATGACGAATCACAACCACTTTTTTTAGGGGATAGGTGGTTGTAAATAATTATCATATAACCCTCACCATCCGTAAAGACTGTTTGAAAAATGCACTCTACTGAGGGTCGTAAATGTAAAGCGTTTACACGGTTTTCACCATATCAGTAAAGGCGTGCTTAGAGAACGCGTAAACATTTCCATTCTGGTAACCTTACGGAAGTCGTAAATTATCGTAAATGAAGGCTTTACGAGTTTTTCCGATATCCGTAAAGACAGCGTTTAAAGTCTCTCTAAGACGTCTTTACGCACTATCGTTTCTAATGCGTAAAGACCTTCTGAACGGAAATGTAAAGAAGTCCGTAAAGATGCGTTTGCAGGGTCAATACGCTTTCTTTACGTAGTCAATACGGGTGCGTAAATTCAAGATTTCATGCTGTGTTACTATTGGGCCAGTGCGCAGACTTGCGCAGCCTTGCGTTGTTAACAACACCTTTTTTAGCCTCTGGGAAGGGCAAAAATGGGGTTTTTTCCCTAAGGATCGCACATATCGCGCCTTTCTACACAATAAACTTTTTTTTCTGATAGCCCCGAGGGATTGGCATTATTATTGGGCCAGTGTGCAGACTTGCGCAGCCTTGCGTTGTTAACAACACCTTTTTTAGCCTCTGGGAAGGCCAAAAATGGGGTTTTTTCCCTAAGGATCGCACATATCGCGCCTTTCTACGCAATAAACTTTTTTTTCTGATAGCCCTGAGGGATTTGCATTATTATTGGGCCAGTGCGCAGCCTTGCACAGCCTTGCGTAGTTAACAACACCTTTTTTAGCCTCTGGGAAGGCCAAAAATGGGGTTTTTTCCCTAAGGATCGCACATATCGCGCCTTTCTACACAATAAACTTTTTTTTCTGATAGCCCCGAGGGATTTGCATTATTATTGGGCCAGTGCGCAGACTTGCGCAGCCTTGCGTAGTTAACAACATCTTTTTTAGCCTCTGGGAAGGCCAAAAATGGGGTTTTTTCCCTAAGGATCGCACATATCGCGCCTTTCTACACAATAAACTTTTTTTCTGATAGCCCCGAAGGATTTGCATTATTATTGGGGCAGTGCGCAGCCTTGCGCAGCCTTGCGTAGTTAACAACACCTTTTTTAGCCTCCGGGAAGGCCAAAAATGGGATTTTTTCCCTAAGGATCGCACATATCGCGCCTTCCTACACAATAAACTTTTTTTTCAGATAGCCCCGAGGGATTTGCATTATTATTGGGCCAGTGCGCAGCCTTGCGCAGCCTTGCGTAGTTAACAACACCTTTTTTAGCCTCTGGGAAGGCCAAAAATGGGGTTTTTTCCATAAGGATCGCACATATCGCGCCTTTCTACACAATAAACTTTTTTTCTGATAGCCCCGAGGGATTTGCATTATTATTGGGCCAGTGCGAAGCCTTGCGCAGCCTTGCGTAGTTAACAACACCTTTTTTAACCTCTGGGAAGGCCAAAAATGGGATTTTTTCCCTAAGGATCGCACATATCGCGCCTTCCTACACAATAAACTTTTTTTTCAGATAGCCCCGAGGGATTTGCATTATTATTGGGCCAGTACGCAGCCTTGCGCAGCGTTGCGTAGTTGACAACACCTTTTTTAGCCTCTGGGAAGGCCAAAAATGTGGTTTTTTCCCTAAGGATCGCACATATCGCGCCTTTCTACACAATAAACTTTTTTTTCTGATAGCCCCGAGGGATTTGCATTATTATTGGGCCAGTGCGCAGACTTGCGCAGCCTTGCGTAGTTAACAACATCTTTTTTAGCCTCTGGGAAGGCCAAAAATGGGGTTTTTTCCCTAAGGATCGCACATATCGCGCCTTTCTACACAATAAACTTTTTTTCAGATAGCCCCGAGGGATTTGCATTATTATTGGGCCAGTGCGCAGCCTTGCGCAGCCTTGCGTAGTTAACAACACCTTTTTTAGCCTCCGGGAAGGCCAAAAATGGGATGTTTTCCCTAAGGATCGCACATATCGCGCCTTCCTACACAATAAACTTTTTTTTCAGATAGCCCCGAGGGATTTGCATTATTATTGGGCCAGTGCGCAGCCTTCCGCAGCCTTGCGTAGTTAACAACACCTTTTTTAGCCTCTGGGAAGGCCAAAAATGGGGTTTTTTCCATAAGGATCGCACATATCGCGCCTTTCTACACAATAAACTTTCTTTCTGATAGCCCCGAGGGATTTGCATTATTATTGGGCCAGTGCGAAGCCTTGCGCAGCCTTGCGTAGTTAACAACACCTTTTTTAACCTCTGGGAAGGCCAAAAATGGGATTTTTTCCCTAAGGATCGCACATATCGCGCCTTCCTACACAATAAACTTTTTTTTCAGATAGCCCCGAGGGATTTGCATTATTATTGGGCCAGTACGCAGCCTTGCGCAGCGTTGCGTAGTTAACAACACCTTTTTTAGCCTCTGGGAAGGCCAAAAATGTGGTTTTTTCCCTAAGGATCGCACATATCGCGCCTTTCTACACAATAAACTTTTTTTTCTGATAGCCCCGAGGGATTTGCATTATTATTGGGCCAGTGCGCAGACTTGCGCAGCCTTGCGTAGTTAACAACATCTTTTTTAGCCTCTGGGAAGGCCAAAAATGGGGTTTTTTCCCTAAGGATCGCACATATCGCGCCTTTCTACACAATAAACTTTTTTTCAGATAGCCCCGAGGGATTTGCATTATTATTGGGCCAGTGCGCAGCCTTGCGCAGCCTTGCGTAGTTAACAACACCTTTTTTAGCCTCCGGGAAGGCCAAAAATGGGATGTTTTCCCTAAGGATCGCACATATCGCGCCTTCCTACACAATAAACTTTTTTTTCAGATAGCCCCGAGGGATTTGCATTATTATTGGGCCAGTGCGCAGCCTTCCGCAGCCTTGCGTAGTTAACAACACCTTTTTTAGCCTCTGGGAAGGCCAAAAATGGGGTTTTTTCCATAAGGATCGCACATATCGCGCCTTTCTACACAATAAACTTTTTTTCTGATAGCCCCGAGGGATTTGCATTATTATTGGGCCAGTGCAAAGCCTTGCGCAGCCTTGCGTAGTTAACAACACCTTTTTTAACCTCTGGGAAGGCCAAAAATGGGATTTTTTCCCTAAGGATCGCACATATCGCGCCTTCCTACACAATAAACTTTTTTTTCAGATAGCCCCGAGGGATTTGCATTATTATTGGGCCAGTACGCAGCCTTGCGCAGCGTTGCGTAGTTGACAACACCTTTTTTAGCCTCTGGGAAGGCCAAAAATGTGGTTTTTTCCCTAAGGATCGCACATATCGCGCCTTTCTACACAATAAACTTTTTTTTCTGATAGCCCCGAGGGATTTGCATTATTATTGGGCCAGTGCGCAGACTTGCGCAGCCTTGCGTAGTTAACAACATCTTTTTTAGCCTCTGGGAAGGCCAAAAATGGGGTTTTTTCCCTAAGGATCGCACATATCGCGCCTTTCTACACAATAAACTTTTTTTCAGATAGCCCCGAGGGATTTGCATTATTATTGGGCCAGTGCGCAGCCTTGCGCAGCCTTGCGTAGTTAACAACACCTTTTTTAGCCTCCGGGAAGGCCAAAAATGGGATGTTTTCCCTAAGGATCGCACATATCGCGCCTTCCTACACAATAAACTTTTTTTTCAGATAGCCCCGAGGGATTTGCATTATTATTGGGCCAGTGCGCAGCCTTGCGCAGCCTTGCGTAGTTAACAACACCTTTTTTAGCCTCTGGGAAGGCCAAAAATGGGGTTTTTTCCATAAGGATCGCACATATCGCGCCTTTCTACACAATAAACTTTTTTTCTGATAGCCCCGAGGGATTTGCATTATTATTGGGCCAGTGCAAAGCCTTGCGCAGCCTTGCGTAGTTAACAACACCTTTTTTAACCTCTGGGAAGGCCAAAAATGGGATTTTTTCCCTAAGGATCGCACATATCGCGCCTTCCTACACAATAAACTTTTTTTTCAGATAGCCCCGAGGGATTTGCATTATTATTGGGCCAGTACGCAGCCTTGCGCAGCGTTGCGTAGTTAACAACACCTTTTTTAGCCTCTGGGAAGGCCAAAAATGTGGTTTTTTCCCTAAGGATCGCACATATCGCGCCTTCCTACACAATAAACTTTTTTTTCTGATAGCCCCGAGGGATTTGCATTATTATTGGGCCAGTGCGCAGACTAGCGCAGCCTTGCGTAGTTAACAACATCTTTTTTAGCCTCTGGGAAGGCCAAAAATGGGGTTTTTTCCCTAAGGATCGCACATATCGCGCCTTTCTACACAATAAACTTTTTTTCTGATAGCCCCGAGGGATTTGCATTATTATTGGGGCAGTGCGCAGCCTTGCGCAGCCTTGCGTAGTTAACAACACCTTTTTTAGCCTCTGGGAAGGCCAAAAATGGGATTTTTTCCCTAAGGATCGCACATATCGCGCCTTCCTACACAATAAACTTTTTTTACAGATAGCCCCGAGGGATTTGCATTATTATTGGGCCAGTGCGCAGCCTTGCGCAGCCTTGCGTAGTTAACAACACCTTTTTTAGCCTCCGGGAAGGCCAAAAATGGGATGTTTTCCCTAAGGATCGCACATATCGCGCCTTCCTACACAATAAACTTTTTTTTCAGATAGCCCCGAGGGATTTGCATTATTATTGGGCCAGTGCGCAGCCTTCCGCAGCCTTGCGTAGTTAACAACACCTTTTTTAGCCTCTGGGAAGGCCAAAAATGGGGTTTTTTCCATAAGGATCGCACATATCGCGCCTTTCTACACAATAAACTTTTTTTCTGATAGCCCCGAGGGATTTGCATTATTATTGGGCCAGTGCGAAGCCTTGCGCAGCCTTGCGTAGTTAACAACACCTTTTTTAACCTCTGGGAAGGCCAAAAATGGGATTTTTTCCCTAAGGATCGCACATATCGCGCCTTCCTACACAATAAACTTTTTTTTCAGATAGCCCCGAGGGATTTGCATTATTATTGGGCCAGTACGCAGCCTTGCGCAGCGTTGCGTAGTTAACAACACCATTTTTAGCCTCCGGGAAGGCCAAAAATGTGGTTTTTTCCCTAAGGATCGCACATATCGCGCCTTTCTACACAATAAACTTTTTTTTCTGATAGCCCCGAGGGATTTGCATTATTATTGGGCCAGTGCGCAGACTTGCGCAGCCTTGCGTAGTTAACAACATCTTTTTTAGCCTCTGGGAAGGCCAAAAATGGGGTTTTTTCCCTAAGGATCGCACATATCGCGCCTTTCTACACAATAAACTTTTTTTCAGATAGCCCCGAGGGATT
Source organism: Siderastrea siderea (assembly GCA_964030785.1). Classification (NCBI taxonomy): domain Eukaryota; kingdom Metazoa; phylum Cnidaria; class Anthozoa; order Scleractinia; family Rhizangiidae; genus Siderastrea; species Siderastrea siderea. Next base: position 37,359,837 of record OZ034976.1, on the reverse strand, counting down.
TGCATTATTATTGGGCCAGTGCGCAGCCTTGCGCAGCCTTGCGTAGTTAACAACACCTTTTTTAGCCTCCGGGAAGGCCAAAAATGGGATGTTTTCCCTAAGGATCGCACATATCGCGCCTTCCTACACAATAAACTTTTTTTTCAGATAGCCCCGAGGGATTTGCATTATTATTGGGCCAGTGCGCAGCCTTCCGCAGCCTTGCGTAGTTAACAACACCTTTTTTAGCCTCTGGGAAGGCCAAAAATGGGGTTTTTTCCATAAGGATCGCACATATCGCGCCTTTCTACACAATAAACTTTTTTTCTGATAGCCCCGAGGGATTTGCATTATTATTGGGCCAGTGCGAAGCCTTGGGCAGCCTTGCGTAGTTAACAACACCTTTTTTAACCTCTGGGAAGGCCAAAAATGGGATTTTTTCCCTAAGGATCGCACATATCGCGCCTTCCTACACAATAAACTTTTTTTTCAGATAGCCCCGAGGGATTTGCATTATTATTGGGCCAGTACGCAGCCTTGCGCAGCGTTGCGTAGTTGACAACACCTTTTTTAGCCTCTGGGAAGGCCAAAAATGTGGTTTTTTCCCTAAGGATCGCACATATCGCGCCTTTCTACACAATAAACTTTTTTTTCTGATAGCCCCGAGGGATTTGCATTATTATTGGGCCAGTGCGCAGACTTGCGCAGCCTTGCGTAGTTAACAACATCTTTTTTAGCCTCTGGGAAGGCCAAAAATGGGGTTTTTTCCCTAAGGATCGCACATATCGCGCCTTTCTACACAATAAACTTTTTTTCAGATAGCCCCGAGGGATTTGCATTATTATTGGGCCAGTGCGCAGCCTTGCGCAGCCTTGCGTAGTTAACAACACCTTTTTTAGCCTCCGGGAAGGCCAAAAATGGGATGTTTTCCCTAAGGATCGCACATATCGCGCCTTCCTACACAATAAACTTTTTTTTCAGATAGCCCCGAGGGATTTGCATTATTATTGGGCCAGTGCGCAGCCTTCCGCAGCCTTGCGTAGTTAACAACACCTTTTTTAGCCTCTGGGAAGGCCAAAAACGGGGTTTTTTCCATAAGGATCGCACATATCGCGCCTTTCTACACAATAAACTTTTTTTCTGATAGCCCCGAGGGATTTGCATTATTATTGGGCCAGTGCGAAGCCTTGCGCAGCCTTGCGTAGTTAACAACACCTTTTTTAACCTCTGGGAAGGCCAAAAATGGGATTTTTTCCCTAAGGATCGCACATATCGCGCCTTCCTACACAATAAACTTTTTTTTCAGATAGCCCCGAGGGATTTGCATTATTATTGGGCCAGTACGCAGCCTTGCGCAGCGTTGCGTAGTTAACAACACCTTTTTTAGCCTCTGGGAAGGCCAAAAATGTGGTTTTTTCCCTAAGGATCGCACATATCGCGCCTTCCTACACCATAAACTTTTTTTTCTGATAGCCCCGAGGGATTTGCATTATTATTGGGCCAGTGCGCAGACTAGCGCAGCCTTGCGTAGTTAACAACATCTTTTTTAGCCTCTGGGAAGGCCAAAAATGGGGTTTTTTCCCTAAGGATCGCACATATCGCGCCTTTCTACACAATAAACTTTTTTTCTGATAGCCCCGAGGGATTTGCATTATTATTGGGGCAGTGCGCAGCCTTGCGCAGCCTTGCGTAGTTAACAACACCTTTTTTAGCCTCTGGGAAGGCCAAAAATGGGATTTTTTCCCTAAGGATCGCACATATCGCGCCTTCCTACACAATAAACTTTTTTTACAGATAGCCCCGAGGGATTTGCATTATTATTGGGCCAGTGCGCAGCCTTGCGCAGCCTTGCGTAGTTAACAACACCTTTTTTAGCCTCTGGGAAGGCCAAAAATGGGGTTTTTTCCATAAGGATCGCACATATCGCGCCTTTCTACACAATAAACTTTTTTTCTGATAGCCCCGAGGGATTTGCATTATTATTGGGCCAGTGCGAAGCCTTGCGCAGCCTTGCGTAGTTAACAACACCTTTTTTAACCTCTGGGAAGGCCAAAAATGGGATTTTTTCCCTAAGGATCGCACCTATCGCGCCTTCCTACACAATAAACTTTTTTTTCAGATAGCCCCGAGGGATTTGCATTATTATTGGGCCAGTACGCAGCCTTGCGCAGCGTTGCGTAGTTAACAACACCTTTTTTAGCCTCTGGGAAGGCCAAAAATGTGGTTTTTCCCTAAGGATCGCACATATCGCGCCTTCCTACACTATAAACTTTTTTTTCAGATAGCCCCGAGGGATTTGCATTATTATTGGGCCAGTGCGCAGCCTTGCGTAGTTAACAAGACCTTTTTTAGCCTCTGGAAAGGCCAAAAATGGGGTTTTTTCCCTAACGATCGCACATATCGCGCCTTTCTACACAATAAACTTTTTTTTCTGATAGCCCCGAGGGATTTGCATTATTATTGGGCCAGTACGCAGCCTTGCGCAGCGTTGCGTAGTTAACAACACCTTTTTTAGCCTCTGGGAAGGCCAAAAATGTGGTTTTTCCCTAAGGATCGCACATATCGCGCCTTCCTACACAATAAACTTTTTTTTCAGATAGCCCCGAGGGATTTGCATTATTATTGGGCCAGTGCGCAGCCTTGCGTAGTTAACAACACCTTTTTTAGCCTCTGGGAAGGCCAAAAATGGGGTTTTTTCCCTAACGATCGCACATATCGCGCCTTTCTACACAATAAACTTTTTTTTCTGATAGCCCCGAGGGATTTGCATTATTATTGGGCCAGTGCGCAGACTTGCGCAGCCTTGCGTAGTTAACAACACCTTTTTTAGCCTCTGGGAAGGCCAAAAATGGGGTTTTTTCATTAAGGATCGCACATATCGCGCCTTTCTACACAATAAACATTTTTTTCTGATAGCCCCGAGGGATTTTTATTATTATTGGGTCAGTGTGCAGCCTTGCGCAGCCTTGCGTAGGTAACAACACCTTTTTTAGCCTCTGGGAAGGCCAAAAATGGGGTTTTTTCCCTAAGGATCGCACATATCGCGCTCTTCTACACAATAAACTTTTTTTTTCTGATAGCCCTGAGGGATTTGCATTATTATTGGGCCAGTGCGCAGCCTTGCGTAGTTAACAAGACCTTTTTTAGCCTCTGGGAAGGCCAAAAATGGGGTTTTTTCCTTAAGGATCGCACATATCGCGCCTTTCTACACAATAAACTTTTTTTTCTGATAACCCCGAGGGATTTGCATTATTATTGGGCCATTGCGCAGACTTGCGCTGCCTTGCGTTGTTAACAACACCTTTTATAGCCTCTGGGAAGACCAAAAATGGGGTTTTTTCCCTAAGGATCGCACATATCGCGCCTTTCTACACAATAAACTTTTTTTCTGATAGCCCCGAGGGATTTTCATTATTATTGGGCCAGTGCGATGACTTGCGCAGACTTGCGTAGTTAACAACACCTTTCTTAGCCTCTGGGAAGGCCAAAAATGGGGTTTTTTCCCTAAGGATCGCACATATCGGCCCTTTCTATACAATAAACTTTTTTTTCTGATAGCCCCGAGGGATTTGCATTATTATTGGGCCAGAGCGCAGCCTTGCGCAGAATTGCATAGTTAACAACACCTTTCTTAGCCTCTGGGAAGGACAAAAATGGGTTTTTTTCCCTAAGGATCGCAGATATCGCGCCTTTCTACACAATAAACTTTTTTTTCTGATAGCCCCGAGGGATTTGCATTATTATTGGGCCAGTGCGCAGCCTTGCGCAGCCTTGCGTAGTTAACAACACCTTTTTTAGCCTCTGGGAAGGCCAAAAATGGGGTTTTTTCCCTAAGGATCGCACATATCGCGCCTTCCTACACAATAAACTTTTTTTCAGATAGCCCCAAGGGATTTGCATTATTATTGGGCCAGTGCGAAGCTTGCGCAGCCTTGCGTAGTTAACAACACCTTTTTTAGCCTCTTGAAAGGCCAAAAATGGGATTTTTTCCCTAATGATCGCACATATCGCACCTTTCAACACAATAAACATTTTTTTCAGATAGCCCCGAGGGATTTGCATTATTATTGGGCCAGTGCGCAGCCTTGCGCAGCCTTGCGTAGTTAACAACACCTTTTTTAGCCTCTGGGAAGGCCAAAAATGGGGTTTTTTCCCTAACGATGGCACATATCGCGCCTTTCTACACAATAAACTTTTTTTCTGATAGCCCGAGGGATTTGCATTATTATTGGGCCAGTGCGCAGACTTGCGCAGCCTTGCGTAGTTAACAACACCTTTTTTAGCCTCTGGGAAGGCCAAAATGGGGTTTTTTCCCTAAGGATCGCACATATCGCGCCTTTCTACACAATAAACTTTTTTCTGATAGCCCCGAGGGATTTGCATTATTATTGGGCCAGTGCCAAGCCTTGCGCAGCCTTGCGTAGTTAACAACACCTTTTTTAGCCTCTAGGAAGGCCAAAAATGGGGTTTTTTTCCCTAACGATCGCACATATCGCGCCTTTCTACACAATAAACTTTTTTTTCTGATAGCCCCGAGGGATTTGCATTATTATTGGGCCAGTGCGCAGACTTGCGCTGCCTTGCGTAGTTAACAACACCTTTTTTAGCCTCTGGGAAGGCCAAAAATGGGGTTTTTTCCCTAAGGATCGCACATATCGCGCCTTTCTACACAATAAACTTTTTTTTCTGATAGCCCCGAGGGATTTCCATTATTATTTTGCCAGTGCGCAGACTTGCACAGCCTTCCGTAGTTAACAACACCTTTTTTAGCCTCTGGGAAGGCCAAAAATGGGGTTTTTTCCCTAAGGATCGCACATATCGCGCCTTTCTACACAATAAACATTTTTTTCTGATAGGCCCGAGGGATTGCATTATTATTGGGCCAGTGTGCAGCCTTGCGTAGGTAACAACACCTTTTTTAGCCTCTGGGAAGGACAAAAATGGGGTTTTTTCCCTAAGGATCGCACATATCGCGCCTTTCTACACAATAAACTTTTTTTCTGATAGCCCCGAGGGATTTGCATTATTATTGGGCCAGTGCGCAGACTTGCGCAGCCTTGCGTAGTTAACAACACCTTTTTTAGCCTCTGGGAAGGCCAAAAATGGGGTTTTTTCCCTAAGGATCGCACATATCGCGCCTTTCTACACAATAAACATTTTTTTCTGATAGCCCCCGAGGGATTTGCATTAATATTGGGCCAGTGCGCAGGCTTGCACAGCCTTGCGTAGATAACAACACCTTTTTTAGCCTCTGGAAAGGCCAAAAATGAGGTTTTTTCCCTAAGGATCGCACATATCGCGCTCTTCTACACAACAAACTTTTTTTTTCTGATAGCCCCGAGGGATTTGCATTATTATTGGGCCAGTGCGCAACCTTGCGCAGCCTTGCGTAGTTAACAACACCTTTTTTAGCCTCTGGGAAGGCCAAAAATGGGATTTTTTCCCTAAGGATCGCACATATCGCGCCTTCCTACACAATAAACTTTTTTTTCAGATAGCCCCGAGGGATTTGCATTATTATTGGGCCAGTGCGCAGCCTCGCGCAGCCTTGCGTAGTTAACAACACCTTTTTTAGCCTCTGGGAAGGCCAAAAATGGGGTTTTTTCCCTAAGGATCGCACATATCGCGCCTTTCTACACAATAAACTTTTTTTTCTGATAGCCCCGAGGGATTTCCATTATTATTGGGCAAGTGCGCAGACTTGCACAGCCTTCCGTAGTTAACAACACCTTTTTTAGCCTCTGGCAAGGCCAAAAATGGGGTTTTTTCCCTAAGGATCGCACATATCGCGCCTTTCTACACAATAAACATTTTTTTGTGATAGGCCCGAGGGATTTGCATTATTATTGGGCCAGTGTGCAGCCTTGCGTAGGTAACAACACCTTTTTTTAGCCTCTGGGAAGGCCAAAAATGGGGTTTTTTCCCTAAAGATCGCACATATCGCGCTCTTCTACACAATAAACTTTTTGTCTGATAGCCCTGAAGGATTTGCATTATTATTGGGCCAGTGCGCAGCCTTCCGCAGAATTCCATAGTTGACAACACCTTTTTTAGCCTCTTGGAAGGCCAAAAATGGGGTTTTTTCCCTAACGATCGCACATATCGCGCCTTTCTACACAATAAACTTTTTTTCTGATAGCCCCGAGGGATTTGCATTATTATTGGGCCAGTGCGCAGACTTGCACAGCCTTGCGTTGTTAACAACACCTTTTTTAGCCTCTGGGAAGGCCAAAAATGGGGTTTTTTCCTAAGGATCGCACATATCGCGCCTTTCTACACAATAAACTTTTTTTCTGATAGCCCCGAGGGATTTTCATTATTATTGGGCGAGTGCGAAGACTTGCACAGCCTTGCGTAGTTAACAACACCTTTTTCAGCCTCTGGGAAGGCCAAAAATGGGGTTTTTCCCTAAGGATCGCACATATCGGCCCTTTCTATACAATAAACTTTTTTTTCTGATAGCCCCAAGGGATTTGCATTATTATTGGGCCAGAGCGCAGCCTTGCGCAGAATTGCATAGTTAACAACACCTTTTTAGCCTCTGGGAAGGACAAAAAATGGGTTTTTTTCCCTAAGGATCGCAGATATCGCGCCTTTCTACACAATAAAACTTTTTTTCTGATAGCCCCGAGGGATTTGCATTATTATTGGGCCAGTGCGCAGCCTTGCACAGCCTTGCGTTGTTAACAACACCTTTTTTAGCCTCTGGGAAGGCCAAAAATGTGGTTTTTCCCTAAGGATCGCACATATCGCGCCTTTCTACACAATAAACTTTTTTTTCAGATAGCCCCGAGGGATGTGCATTATTATTGGGCCAGTGCGCAGACTTGCGCAGCCTTGCGTAGTCAACAACACCTTTTTTAGCCTCTGGGAAGGCCAAAAATGGGGTTTTTTCCCTACGGATCGCACATATCGCGCCTTTCTACACAATAAACTTTTTTCTGATAGCCCCGAGGGATTTGCATTATTATTGGGCCAGTGCGAAGCCTTGCACAGCCTTGCGTAGTTAACAACACCTTTTTTAGCCTCTGGGAAGGCCAAAAATAGGGTTTTTTCACCTAACGATCGCACATATCGCGCCTTTCTACACAATAAACTTTTTTTTCTGATAGCCCCGAGGGATTTGCATTATTATTGGGCCAGTGCGCAGACTTTCGCAGCTTTTAGTAGTTAACAACACCTTTTTTAGCCTCTGGGAAGGCCAAAAATGGGGTTTTTTCCCTAAGGATCGCACATATCGCGCCTTTCTACACAATAAACTTTTTTTTCTGATAGCCCCGAGGGATTTCCATTCTTATTGGGCCAGTGCGCAGACTTGCACAGCCTTGCGTAGTTAACAACACCTTTTTTAGCTTCTGGGAAGGCCAAAAATGGGGTTTTTTCCCTAAGGATCGCACATATCGCGCCTTTCTACACAATAAACATTTTTTTCTGATAGCCCCGCGGGATTTGCATTATTATTGGGCCAGTGCGCAGACTTGCGCAGCCTTGCGTAGTTAACAACACCTTTTTTAGCCTCTGGGAAGGCCAATAATGGGGTTTTTCCCCTAAGGATCGCACATATCGCGCTCTTCTACACAACAAACTTTTTTTTTCTGATAGCCCTGAGGGATTTGCATTATTATTGGGCCAGTGCGCAGCCTTGCGCAGAATTGCATAGTTGACAACACCTTTTTTAGCCTCTGGGAAGGCCAAAAATGGGGTTTTTTCCCTAAGGATCGCACATATCGCGCCTTTCTACACAATAAACATTTTTTCTGATAGCCCCGAGGGATTTGCATTATTATTGGGCCAGTGCACAGACTTGCGCAGCCTTGCGTTCTTAACAACACCTTTTTTAGGCTCTGGGAAGGCCAAAATTGGGGTTTTTTCCCTAAGGATCGCACATATCGCGCCTTTCTACACAATAAACTTTTTTTCTGATAGCCCCGAGGGATTTTCATTATTTTTGGGCCAGTGCGAAGACTTGCGCAGCCTTGCGTAGTTAACAACACCTTTTTTAGCCTCTGGGAAGGCCAAAAATGGGGTATTTTCCCTAAGGATCGCACATATCGGGCCTTTCTATACAATAACCTTTTTTTTCTGATAGCCCCGAGGGATTTGCATTATTATTGGGCCAGAGCGCAGCCTTGCACAGAGTTGCATAGTTAACAACACCTTTTTTAGCCTCTGGGAAGGACAAAAATGGGTTTTTTTCCCTAAGGATCGCACATATCGCGCCTTTCTACACAATAAACTTTTTTTTCTGATAGCCCCGAGGGATTTGCATTATTATTGGGCCAGTGCGCAGCCTTGCGCAGCCTTGCGTAGTTAACAACACCTTTTTTAGCCTCTGGGAAGGCCAAAAAGGGGGTTTTTTGCCTAAGGATCGCACATATCGCGCCTTCCTACACAATAAACTTTTTTTTCTGATAGCCCCGAGGGATTTGCATTATTATTCGGCCAGTGCGCAGAGTTGCGCAGCCTTGCGCAGTTAACAACACCTTTTTTAGCCTCTGGGAAGGCCAAAAATGGGGTTTTTTCCCTAAGGATCGCACAGATCGCGCCTTTCTACACAATAAACTTTTTTTTTCTGATAGCCCCGAGGGATTTGCATTATTATTGGGCCAGTGCGCAGACTTGCGCAGCCTTGCGTAGTTAACAACACCTTTTTTAGCCTCTGGGAAGGCCAAAAATGGGTTTTTTTCCCTAAGGAGCGCACATATCGCGCCTTTCTACACAATAATCTTTTTGTTCTGATAGCCCCGAGGGATTTGCATTATTATTGGGCCAGTGCGCAGCCTTGCGTAGTTAACAACACCTTTTTTAGCCTCTGGGAAGGCCAAAAATGGGGTTTTTTCCCTAAGGATCGCACATATCGCGCTCTTCTACACAATAATTTTTTTTTTCTGATAGCCCCGAAGGATTTGCATTATTATTGGGCCAGTGCGCAGACTCGTGCAGCCTTGTGTAGTTAACAACACCTTTTTTAGCCTCTGGGAAGGACAAAAATGGGGTTTTTTCCCTAAGGATCGCAGATATCGCGCCTATCTACACAATAAACTTTTTTTTCTGATAGCCCCGAGGGATTTGCATTATTATTCGGCCAATGCGCAGCCTTGCGCAGCCTTGCGTAGTTAACAACACCTTTTTTAGCCTCTGGGAAGGCCAAAAATGGGGTTTTTTCCCTAAGGGTCGCACATATCGCGCCCTTCTACACAATAAACTTTTTTTCTGATAGCCCCGAGGGATTTGCATTATTATTGGGCCAGTGCGCAGCCTTGCGCAGCCTTGCGTAGTTAACAACACCTTTTTTAGCCTCTGGGAAGGCCAAAAATGGGTTTTTTCCCTAAGGGTCGCACATATCGCGCCTTTCAACACAATAAACTTTTTTTCTGATAGCCCCGAGGGATTTGCATTATTATTGCGCCAGTGCGCAGACTTGCGCAGCCTTCGGTAGTTAACAGCACCTTTTTTAGCCTCTGGGAAGGTCAAAAATGGGGTTTTTTCCCTAAGGATCGCACATATCGCGCTCTTCTACACAATATTTTTTTTTTCTGATAGCCCCGACGGATTTGCATTATTATTGGGCCAGTGCGCAGACTCGTGCAGCATTGTGTAGTTAACAACACCTTTTTTAGCCTCTGGGAAGGACAAAAATGGGGTTTTTTCCCTAAGGATCGCAGATATCGCGCCTATCTACACAATAAACTTTTTCTTCTGATAGCCCCGAGGGATTTCCAATATTATTGGGCCAGTGCGCAGACTTGGGCAGCCTTGCGTAGTTAACAACACCTTTTTTAGCCTCTGGGAAGGTCAAAAATGGGGTTTTTTCCCTAAGGTTCGCACATATCGCGCCTTTCTACACAATAAACTTTTTTTTCTGATAGCCCCCAGGGATTTGCATTATTATTGGGCCAGTGCGCAGCCTTGCGTAGTTAACAACACCTTTTTTAGCCTCTGGGAAGGCCAAAAATGGGGTTTTTTCCCTAAGGATCGCACATCTCGCGCCTTTCTACACAATAAACTTTTTTTTCTGATAGCCCAGAGGGATTTGCATTTTTATTGGGCCAGTGCGCAGACTTGCGCAGCCTTGCGTACTTAACAACACCTTTTTTAGCCTCTGGGAAGGCCAAAAATGGGGTTTTTTTCCCTAAGGATCGCACATATCGCGCCTTTCTACACAATAAACTTTTTTTTCTGATAGCCCCGAGGGATTTGCATTATTATTCGGCCAATGCGCAGCCTTGCACAGCCTTGCGTAGTTAACAACACCTTTTTTAGCCTCTGGGAAGGCCAAAAATGGGGTTTTTTCCCTAAGGGTCGCACATATCGCGCCCTTCTACACAATAAACTTTTTTTCTGATAGCCCCGAGGGATTTGCATTATTATTGGGCCAGTGCGCAGCCTTGCGCAGCCTTGCGTAGTTAACAACACCTTTTTTAGCCTCTGGGAAGGCCAAAAATGGGTTTTTTTCCCTAAGGGTCGCACATATCGCGCCTTTCAACACAATAAACTTTTTTTCTGATAGCCCCGAGGGATTTGCATTATTATTGCGCCAGTGCGCAGACGTGCGCAGCCTTCGGTAGTTAACAGCACCTTTTTTAGCCTCTGGGAAGGTCAAAAATGGGGTTTTTTCCCTAAGGATCGTACATATCGCGCCTTTCTACACAATAAACTTTTTTTTTCTGATAGCCCCCATGGATTTGCATTATTATTGGGCCAGTGCGCAGACTTGCACAGCCTTGCGTAGTTAACAACACCTTTTTTAGCCTCTGGGAAGGCCAAAAATGGGTTTTTTTCCCTAAGGGTCGCACATATCGCGCCTTTCTACACAATAAACTTTTTTTCTGATAGCCCCGAGGGATTTGCATTATTATTGCGCCAGTGCACAGACGTGCGCAGCCTTGGGTAGTTAACAGCACCTTTTTTTAGCCTCTGGGAAGGTCAAAAATGGGGTTTTTTCCCTAAGGATCGTACATATCGCGCCTTTCTACACAATAAACTTTTTTTTTCTGATAGCCCCCAGGGATTTCCATTATTATTGGGCCAGTGCGCAGACTTGGGCAGCCTTGCGTAGTTAACAACACCTTTTTTAGCCTCTGGCAAGGTCAAAAATGGGGTTTTTTCCCTAAGGTTCGCACATATCGCGCCTTTCTACACAATAAACTTTTTTTCTGATAGCCCCCAGGGATTTGCATTATTATTGGGCCCGTGCGCAGCCTTGCGTAGTTAAGAACACCTTTCTTAGCCTCTGGGATGGCCAATAATGCGGTATTTTCCCTAAGGATCGCACATATCGCGCCTTTCTACACAATAAAGTTTTTTTTCTGGTAGCCCCGAGGGATTTGCATTATTATTGGGCCAGTGCGCAGCCTTGCGCAGCCATCCGTAGTTAACAACATCTTTTTTAGCCTCTGGGAAGGCCAAAAATGGGGTTTTTTCCCTAAGGATCGCACATATCGCGCCTTTCTACACAATAAACTTTTTTTTCTGATAGCCCCGAGGGATTTGCATTATTATTGGGCCAGTGCGCAGCCTTGCGCAGCCTTGCGTAGTTAACAACACCTTTTTTAGCCTCTGGGAAGGCCAAAAATGGGGTTTTTTCCCTAAAGATCGCACATATCGCGCCTTTCTACACAACAAACTTTTTTTTCTGATAGCCCCGATGGATTTGCATTATTATTGGGCCAGTGCGCAGACTTGCGCAGCCTTGCGTAGTTAACAACAACTTTTTTGGCCTCTGGAAGGCCAAAAATGGGGTTTTTTTCCCTAAGGATCGCACATATCGCGCCTTTCTACACAATAAACTTTTTTTCTGATAGCCCCGAGGGATTTGCATTATTATTGGGCCATTGCGCAGACTTGCGCAGCCTTGCGTTGTTAACAACACTTTTTTAGCCTCTGGGAAGGCCAAAAATGGAGTTTTTTCCCTAAGGATCGCACATATCGCGCATTTCTACACAATAAACTTTTTTTCGGATAGCCCCGAGGGATTGGCATTATTATTAGGAGAGTGCGCAGCCTTGGACAGCCTTGCGTCGTTAACAACACCTGTTTTAGCCTCTGGGAAGGACAAAAATGGGTTTTTTCCCTAAGGATCGCACATATAGCGCCTTTCTACACAATTAATTTTTTTTTCTGATAGCCCCAAGGGATTCGCATTATTATTGGGCCAGTGCGCAGCCTTGCGCAGCCTTGCGTAGTTAACAACACCTTTTTTAGACTCTCGGAAGGCCAAAAATGGGGTTTTTTCCCTAAGGATCGCACATATCGCGCCTTTCTACACAATTAACTTTTTTTTCTGATAGCCCCGAGGGATTTGCATTATTATTGGGCCAGTGCACAGACTTGCGCAGCCTTGCGTAGTTAACAACACCTTTTTTAGCCTCTCGGAAGGCCAAAAATGGGGTTTTTTTCCCTAAGGATCGCTCATATGCCCCTTTCTACACAATAAACTTTTTTTTCTGATAGCCCCGAGGGATTTGCATTATTATTGGGCCAGTGCGCAGATTTGCCCAGCCTTGCATAGTTAACAACACTTTTTTTAGCCTCTCGGAAGGCCAAAAATGGGGTTTTTTTCGCTAAGGTTCGCACATATCGCGCCTTTCTACACAATAAACTTTTTTTTCTGATAGCCCCGAGGGATTGGCTTTATTACTGGGCTAGTGCGCAGCCTTGCACAGCCTTGCGTCGTTAACAACACCTGTTTTTGCCTCTGGGAAGGACAAAAATGCGGTTTTTTTCCCTAAGGATCGCACATATCGCGCCTTTCTACACAATAAACTTTTTTTTTCTGATTCCCCCGAGGGATTGGCATTATTATTGGGCCAGTGCGCAGCCTTGCGCCACCTTGCGTAGTTAACAACACCTTTTTTAGTCTCTGGGAAGACCAAAAATGCGGTTTCTTCCCTAAAGATCGCACAAATCGCGCCTTTCTACACAATAAACTTTTTTTTCTGATAGCCCCGAGGGATTTGCATTATTATTGGGCCAGTGCGCAGACTTGCGCAGCCTTGCGTAGTTAACAACACCTTTTTTAGCCTCTGGGAAGGCCAAAAATGGGGTTTTTTCCCTAAGGATCGCACACATCGCACCTTTCTACACAATAAACTTTTTTTTCTGATAGCCCCGAGGGATTTGCATTATTATTGGGCCATTGCGCAGACTTGAGCAGCCTTGCGTTGTTAACAACACTTTTTTTAGCCTCTGGGAAGGCCAAAAATGGGGTTTTTTCCTAAGGATCGCACATATCTTGCCTTTCTACACAATAAACTTTTTTTTCTGATAGCCCCGAGGGATTTGCATTATTATTGGGCCAGTGCGCAGCCTTGCACAGCCTTGCGTCGTTAACAACACCTGTTTTTGCCTCTGGGAAGGACAAAAATGGGGTTTTTTCCCTAAGATCGCACACATCGCGCCTTTCTACACAATAAACTTTTTTTTTCTGATTCCCCCGAGGGATTGGCATTATTATTGGGCCAGTGCGCAGACTTGCGCAGCCTTGCGTAGTTAACAACACCTTTTTTAGTCTTTGGGAAGGCCAAAAATGGGGTTTTTTCCGAAGGATCGCACATATCGCGCCTTTCTACACAACAAACTTTTTTTTCTGATAGCCCCGAGGGATTTGCATTATTATTGGGCCAGTGCGCAGCCTTGCACAGCCTTGCGTAGTTAACAACACCTTTTTTAGCCTCATGGAAGGCAAATAATGGGGTTTTTTCCCTAAGGATCGCACATATCGCGCCTTTTTACACAAGAAACTTTTTTTTCTGATAGCCCCGAGGGATTTGCATTATTATTGGGCCATTGCGCAGACTTGCGCAGCCTTGCGTTGTTAACAACACTTTTTTTAGCCTCTGGGAAGGCCAAAAATGGAGTTTTTTCCCTAAGGATCGCACATATCGCGCTTTTCTACACAATAAACTTTTTTTCTGATAGCCCGAGGGATTGGCATTATTATTGGGCCAGTGCGCAGCCTTGCACAGCCTTGCGTCGTTAACAACACCTGTTTTAGCCTCTGGGAAGGACAAAAATGGGGTTTTTTCCCTAAGGATCGCACATATCGCGCTTTTCTACACAATTAATTTTTTTTTTCTGATAGCCCCGAGGGATTTGCATTATTATTGGGCCAGTGCGGAGCCTTGCGCAGCCTTGCATAGTTAACAACACCTTTGTTAGCCTCTCGGAAGGCCAAAAATGGGGCTTTTTCCCTAAGGATCGCACATATCGCGCCTTTCTACACAATAAACTTTTTTTCTGATAGCCCCGAGGGATTTGCATTATTATTGGGCCAGTGCGCAGACTTGCGCAGCCTTGCGTAGTTAACAACACCTTTTCTAGCCTCTGGGAAGGCCAAAAATGGGTTTTTTTTCCCTAAGGATCGCACATATCGCGCTCTTCTACACAATAACCTTTTTTTTCTGATATCCCAGAGGGATTTGCATTATTTTTGCGCCACTGCACAGCCTTGCGCAGCCTTGCGTAGTTAACAACATCTTTTTTAGCCTCTGGGAAGGCCAAAAATTGGGTTTTCTCCCTAAGGATCGCACATATCGCGCCTTTCTACACAATAAACTTTTTTTCTGATAGCCCCGAGGGATTGGCATTATGATTGGGCTAGTCCGCAGCCTTGCACAGCCTTGCGTCGTTAACAACACCTGTTTTAGCCTGTGGGAAGGACAAAAATGGGGTTTTTTCCCGAAGGATCGCACATATCGCGCCTTTCTACACAATTAATATTTTTTCTGATACCCCCAGGGATTTGCATTATTATTGGGCCAGTGCGCAGCCTTGCTTAGTTAACAACACCTTTTTTAGCCTCTCGGAAGGCCAAAAATGGGGTTTTTTCTTTAAGGATCGCACATATCGCGCTCTTCTACACAATAAACGTTTTTTTCTGATAGCCCCGAGGGATTTGCATTATTATTGGGCCAGAGCGCAGCCTTGCGTAGTTAACAACACCTTTTTTAGCCTCTGGGAAGGCCAAAAATGGGGTTTCTTCCCTAAAGATCGCACAAATCGCGCCTTTCTACACAACAAACTTTTGTTTCTGATAGCCCCGAGGGATTTGCATTATTATTGGGCCAGTGCGCAGACTTGCGCAGCCTTGCGTAGTTAACAACACCTTTTTTGGCCTCTGGGAAGGCCAAAAATGGGGTTTTTTCCCTAAGGATCGCACATATCGCGCCCTTCTACACAATAAACTTTTTTTTCAGATAGCCCCGAGGGATTGGCATTATTATTGGGCCAGTGCGCAGCCTTGGGCAGCCTTGCGTAGTTAACAACACCTGTTTTAGCCTCTGGGAAGGACAAAAATGGGTTTTTTTCCCTAAGGATTGCACATATCGCGCTCTTCTACACAATAAACTTTTTTCTTTCTGATATCCCCGAGGGATTTGCATTATTTTTGGGCCAGTGCGCAGCCTTGCGCAGCCTTGCGTAGTTAACAACATCTTTTGTAGCCTCTGGGAACGCCAAAAATGGGGCTTTCTCCCTAAGGATCGCACATATCGCGCCTTTCCACACAATAAACTTTTTTTCTGATAGCCCCGAGGGATTGGCATTATTATTGGGCCAGTGCGCAGCCTTGCACAGCCTTGTGTCGTTAACAACACCGGTTTTAGCCTCTGGGAAGGACAAAAATGGGGTTTTTTCCCGAAGGATCGCACATATCGCGTCTTTCTACCCAATTAATTTTTTTTTTCTGATAGCCCTGAGGGATTTGCATTATTATTGGGCCAGTGCGCAGCCTTGCGTAGTTAACAACACCTTTTTTAGCCTCTCGGAAGGCCAAAAATGGGGTTTTTTCCCTAAGGATCGCGCATATCGCGCCTTTCTACACAATAAACTTTTTTTTCTGATAGCCCCGAGGGATTTGCATTATTATTGGGCAGTGCGCAGCCTTGCGCAGCCTTGCGTAGTTAACAACACCTTTTTTAGCCTCTGGGAAGGCCAAAAATGGAGTTTCTTCCCTAAAGATCGCACATATCGCGCCTTTCTACACAATAAACTTTTTTTCCTGATAGCTGCGAGGGATTTGCATTATTATTGGGCCAGTGCGCAGACTTGCGCAGCCTGGCGTAGTTAACAACACCTTTTTTAGCCTCTGGGAAGGCCAAAAATGGGGTTTTTTCCCTAAGGATCGCACATATCGCGCCTTTCTACACAATAAACTTTTGGGCCATTGCGCAGACTTGCGCAGCCTTGCGTTGATAACAACACTTTTTTTAGCCTCTGGGAAGGCCAAAAATGGGGTTTTTTCCCTAAGGATCGCACATATCGCGCTTTTCTACACAATAAACTTTTTTCTGAAAGCCCCGAGGGATTGGCATTATTATTGGGCCAGTGCACAGCCTTGCACAGCCTTGCGTAGTTAACAACACCTTTTTTGGCCTCTGGGAAGGCCAAAAATGGTTTTTTTTCCCTATGGATCGCACATATCGCGCCTTTCTACACAATAAACTTTTTTTTCAGATGGCCCCGAGGGATTGGCATTATTATTGGGCCAGTGCGCAGCCTTGGGCAGCCTTGCGTAGTTAACAACACCTGTTTTAGCCTCTGGGAAGGCCAAAAATGGGTTTTTTCCCTAAGGATCGCACATATCGCGCCTTTCTACACAATAAACTTTTTTTTCTGATAGCCCCGAGGGATTTGCATTATTATTGGGCCATTGCGCAGACTTGCGCAGCCTTGCGTTGTTAACAACACTTTTTTTAGCCTCTGGGAAGGCCAAAAATGGGGTTTTTTCCCTAAGGATCGCACATATCGCGCTTTTCTACACAATAAACTTTTTTTTCTGATAGCCCCGAGGGATTTGCATTATTATTGGGCCAGTGCGCAGACTTGCGCAGCCTTGCGTAGTTAACAACACCTTTTTTAGCCTCTGGGAAGGACAAAAATGGGTTTTTTTCCCTAAGGATCGCACATATCGCGCTCTTCTACACAATGAACTTTTTTTTCTGATATCCCCGAGGAATTTGCATTATTTTTGGGCCAGTGCGCAGCCTTGCGCAGCCTTGCGTAGTTAACAACATCTTTTTTAGCCTCTGGGAAGGCCAAAAATGGGGTTTTTTCCCTAAGGATCGCACATATCGCGCCTTTCCACACAATAAACTTTTTTTTCTGATAGCCCCGAGGAATTGGCATTATTATTGGGCCAGTGCGCAGCCTTGCACAGCCTTGCGTCGTTAACAACACCGGTTTTAGCCTCTGGGAAGGACAAAAATGGGGTTTTTTCCCTAAGGATCGCACATATCGCGTCTTTCTACACAATTAATTTTTTTTTCTGATAGCCCTGAGGGATTTGCATTATTATTGGGCCAGTGCGCAGCCTTGCGTAGTTAACAACACCTTTTTTAGCCTCTCGGAAGGCCAAAAATGGGGTTTTTTCCCTAAGGATCGCGCATATCGCGCCTTTCTACACAATAAACTTTTTTTTCTGATAGCCCCGAGGGATTTGCATTATTATTGGGCCAGTGCGCAGCCTTGCGCAGCCTTGCGTAGTTAACAACACCTCTTTGTAGCCTCTGGGAAGGCTAAAAATGGGGTTTCTTCCCTAAAGATCGCACATATCGCGCCTTTCCACACAATAAACTTTTTTTTCTGATAGCCCCGAGGGATTTGCATTATTATTGGGCCAGTGCGCAGCCTTGTGCAGCCTTGCGTAGTTAACAACATCTTTTTTAGCCTCATGGAAGGCCAATAATGGGGTTTTTTCCCTAAGGATCGCACATATCGCGCCTTTCTACACAATAAACTTTTTTTTCTGATAGCCCCGAGGGATTTGCATTATTATTGGGCCATTGCGCAGACTTGCGCAGCCTTGCGTTGTTAACAACACTTTTTTTAGCCTCTGGGAAGGCCAAAAGTGGAGTTTTTTCCCTAAGGATTGCACGTATCGCGCTTTTCTACACAATAAACTTTTTTTTTCTGATAGCCCCGAGGGATTGGCATTATTATTGGGCCAGTGCGCAGCCTTGCACAGCCTTGCGTCGTTAACAACACCTGTTTTAGCCTCTGGGAAGGACAAAAATGGGGTTTTTTCCCTAAGGATCGCACATATCGCGCCTTTCTACACAATAAACTTTTTTTTCTGATTCCCCCGAGGGATTGGCATTATTATTGGGCCTGTGCGCAGACTTGCGCAGCCTTGCGTAGTTAACAACACTTTTTTTAGCCTCTAGGAAGGCCAAAAATGGAGTTTTTTCCCTAAGGATCGCACATATCGCGCTTTTCTACACAATAAACTTTTTTTTCTGATAGCCCCGAGGGATTGGCATTATTATTGGGCCAGTGCGCAGCCTTGCACAGCCTTGCGTCGTTAACAACACCTGTTTTAGCCTCTAAGAAGGACAAAAATGGGGTTTTTTCCCTAAGGATCGCACATATCGCGCCTTTCTACACAATTAATTTTTTTTCTGATAGCCCCGAGGGATTTGAATTATTATTGGGCCAGTGCGCAGATTTGCGCAGCCTTGCGTAGTTAACAACACTTTTTTTAGCCTTTCGGAAGGCCAAAAATGGGTTTTTTTTCCCTAAGGATCGCACATATCGCGCCATTCTACACAATAAACTTTTTTTTCTGATAGCCCCGAGAGATTTGCATTATTATTGGGCCAGTGCACAGACTTGCACAGCCTTGCGTAGTTAACAACACCTTTTTTAGCCTCTGGGAAGGCCAAAAATGGGTTTTTTTCCCTAAGGATCGCTCATATCGCGCCTTTCTACACAATAAACTTTTTTTTCTGATAGCCCCGAGGGATTTGCATTATTATTCGGCCAGTGCGCAGATTTGCGCAGCCTTGCGCAGTTAACAACACTTTTTTTAGCCTCTCGGAAGTCCAAAAATGGGGTTTTTCCCTAAGGATCGCACATATCGCGCCTTTCTACAACAATAAACTTTTTTTTCTGATAGCCCCGAGGGATTTGCATTATTATTGGGCCAGTGCGCAGACTTGCACAGCCTTGCGTAGTTAACAACACCTTTTTTAGCCTCTGGGAAGGCCAAAAATGGGGTTTTTTCCCTAAGGATTGCACATATCGCGCTCTTTTACAAAATAAACTTTTTTTTCTGATATCCCCGACGGATTTGCATTATTATTGGGCCAGTGCGCAGACTTGCGCAGCCTTGCGTAGTTAACAACACCTTTTTTAGTCTCTGGGAAGGCCAAAAATGGGGTTTCTTCCCGAAGGATCGCACATATCGCGCCTTTCTACGCAAACTTTTTTTTCTGATAGCCCCGAGGGATTTGCATTATTATTGGGCCAGTGCGCAGCCTTGTGCAGCCTTGCGTAGTTAACAACATCTTTTTTAGCCTCATGGAAGGCCAATAATGGGGTTTTTTCCCTAAGGATCGCACATATCGCGCCTTTCTACACAATAAACTTTTTTTTCTGATAGCCCCGAGGGATTTGCATTATTATTGGGCCATTGCGCAGACTTGCGCAGCCTTGCGTTGTTAACAACACTTTTTTTAGCCTCTGGGAAGGCCAAAAGTGGAGTTTTTTCCCTAAGGATTGCACGTATCGCGCTTTTCTACACAATAAACTTTTTTTTTCTGATAGCCCCGAGGGATTGGCATTATTATTGGGCCAGTGCGCAGCCTTGCACAGCCTTGCGTCGTTAACAACACCTGTTTAGCCTCTGGGAAGGACAAAAATGGGGTTTTTTCCCTAAGGATCGCACATATCGCGCCTTTCTACACAATAAACTTTTTTTTCTGATAGCCCCGAGGGATTTGCATTATTATTGGGCCATTGCGCAGACTTGCGCAGCCTTGCGTTGTTAACAACACTTTTTTTAGCCTCTGGAAGGCCAAAAGTGGAGTTTTTTCCCTAAGGATTGCACGTATCGCGCTTTTCTACACAATAAACTTTTTTTTTCTGATAGCCCCGAGGGATTGGCATTATTATTGGGCCAGTGCGCAGCCTTGCACAGCCTGGCGTAGTTAACAACACCTTTTTTAGCCTCTGGGAAGGCCAAAAATAGGGTTTTTTCCCGAAGGATCGCACATATCGCGCCTTTCTACACAATAAACTTTTTTTTCTGATAGCCCCGAGGGATTTGCATTAATATTGGGCCAGTGCGCAGCCTTGCGCAGCTTTCCGTAGTTAACAACACCTTTTTTAGCCTCATGGAAGGCCAATAATGGGGTTTTTTTTCTAAGGATCGCACATATCGCGCCTTTCTACACAATAAACTTTTTTTTCTGATAGCCCCGAGGGATTTGCATTATTATTGGGCCATTGCGCAGACTTGCGCAGCCTTGCGTTGTTAACAACACTTTTTTTAGCCTCTGGGAAGGCCAAAAATGGAGTTTTTTCCCTAATTATCGCACATATCGCGCTTTTCTACACAATAAACGTTTTTTTCTGATAGCCCCGAGGGATTGGCATTAATATTGGGCCGGTGCGCAGCCTTGCACAGCCTTGCGTCGTTAAAAACACCTGTTTTAGCCTCTGGGAAGGACAAAAATGGGGTTTTTTCCCTAAGGATCGCACATATCGCGCCTTTCTACACAATTAATTTTTTTTTCTGATAGCCCGGAGGGATTTGCATTATTATTGGGCCAGTGCGCAGCCTTGCGTTGTTAACAACACCTTTTTTAGCCTCTCTGAAGGCCAAAAATGGGGTTTTATCCCTAAGGATCGCTCATATCGCGCCTTTCTACACAATCAATTTTTTTTTTCTGATAGCCCCGAGGGATTTGCATTATTATTGGGCCAGTGCGCAGCCTTGCGCAGCCTTGCGTAGTTAACAACACCTTTTTTAGCCTCTCGGAAGGCCAAAAATGGGGTTTTTTCCCTAAGGATCGCTCATATCGCCCCTTTCTACACGATAAACTTTTTTTTCTGATAGCCCCGAGGGATTTGCATTATTATTGGGCCAGTGCGCAGATTTCCGCAGCCTTGCGTAGTTAACAACACTTTTTTAGCCTCTGGGAAGGCCAAAAATGGGGTTTTTCCCTAAGGATCGCACATATCGCGCTCTTCTACACAATACACTTTTTTTTCTGATATCCCCGAGGGATTTGCATTATTATTGGGCCAGTGCGCAGCCTTGCGCAGCCTTGCGTACTTAAGAGCACCTTTTTTAGCCTCTAGGAAGGACAAAAATGGGGCTATTTCCCTAAGGATCGCAGATATCGCGCCTTTCTCACAATAAACTTTTTTATCTGATAGATTTGACGGATTTGCATTATTATTGGGCCAGTGCGCAGACTTGCGCAGCCTTGCGTAGTTAAAAACACATTTTTTAGCCTCTGGGAAGGCCAAAAATGGGGTTTTTCCCCTAAGGATCGCACATATCGCGCCTTTCTACACAATAAACTTTTTTTTTTGGTAGCCCCAGGGATTTGCATTATTATTGGGCCAGTGCGCAGCCTTGCGAAGCCTTGCGTAGTTAACAACACCTTTTTTAGCCTCTGGGAAGGCCAAAAATGGGGTTTTTTTCCCTAAGGATCGCACATATCGCGCCTTTCTACACAATAAACGTTTTTTTCTGATAGCCCCGAGGGATTTGCATTATTATTGGGCCAGTGCGCAGCCTTGCGCAGCCTTGCGCAGCCTTGGCGTAGTTAACAACACCTTTTTTAGCCTCTGGGAACGACAAAAATGGGGTTTTTTTCCCTAAGGATCGCAGATATCGCGCCTTTCTACACAATAAACTTTTTTTCTGATAGCCCCAAGGGATTTGCATTATTATTGGGCCAGTGCGCAGCCTTGCGCAGAATTGCATAGTTGACAACACCTTTTTTAGCCTCTGAGAAGGCCAAAAATGGGTTTTTTTTCCTAAGGATCGCACATATCGCGCCTTTCTACACAATAAACTTTTTTTTTTCTGATACCCCCGAGGGATTGGCATTATTATTGGGCCAGTGCGCAGACGTGCGCAGCCTTGCATAGTTAACAACACCTTTTTTAGCCTCTGGGAAGGCCAAAAATGGGTTTTTTTCCCGAAGGATCGCACATATCGCGCCTTTCTACAGAATAAACTTTTTTTTCTGATAGCCCCGAGGGATTTGCATTATTATTGGGCCAGTGCGCAGCCTTGCGCAGCCTGGCGTAGTTAACAAAACTTTTTTTAGACTCATGGAAGGCCAATAATGGGGTTTTTTCCTTAATGATTGCACATATCGCGCCTTTCTACACAATAAACTTTTTTTCTGATAGCCCCGATGGATTCGCATTATTACTGGGCCAGTGCGCAGACTTGCACAGCCTTGCGTTGTTAACAACACCTTTTTTAGTCTCTGGGAAGGCCAAAAATGGGGTTTTTTCCCTAAGGATCGCACATATCGCGCTTTTCTACACAATAAACTTTTTTTCTGATAGCCTTATGATTGGGCCAGTGCGCAGACTTGCGCAGCCCTGCTTAGTTAACAACACCTTTTTTAGCCTCTGGAAGGCCAAAAATGGGGTTTTTTCTAAGGATCGCACATATCGCGCCTTTCTACACAATAAACTTCTTTTTCTGATCCCCGAGGGATTTGCATTATTATTGGGCCAGTGCGAAGCCTTGCGCAGCCTTGCGTAGTTAACAACACCTTTTTTAGCCTCTGGGAAGGACAAAAATGGGGTTTTTTTCCCTTAGGATCGCACATATCGCGCCTTTTTACACAATTAATTTTTTTTTTCTGATAGCCCCGAGGGATTTGCATTTTTATTGGGCCAGTGCGCAGCCTTGCACAGCCTTGCGTAGTTAACAACACCTTTTTTAGCCTCTCGGAAGGCCAAAAATGGGGTTTTTTCCCTAAGGATCGCACATATCGCGCCTTTCTACACAATAAACTTTTTTTTCTGATAGCCCCGAGGGATTTGCATTATTATTGGGCCAGTGCGCAGACTTGCGCAGCCTTGCGTAGTTAACAACACCTTTTTTAGCCTCTGGGAAGGCCAAAAATGGGGTTTTTTCCCTAAGGATCGCACATATCGCGCTCTTCTAGACAATAAACTTTTTTTATTGGTAGCCCCCAGGGATTTGCATTATTATTGGGCCAGTGCGCAGCCTTGCGCAGCCTTGTGTAGTTAACAACACCTTTTTTAGCCTCTGGGAAGGCCAAAAATGGGGTTTTTTTCCCTAACGATCGCACATATCGCGCCTTTCTACACAATAAACTTTTTTTTCTGATTGCCCCGAGGGATTTGCTCTATTATTGGGCCAGTGCGCAGACTTGCGCAGCCTTGCGTAGTTAACAACACCTTTTTTAGCCTCTGGGAAGGCCAAAAATGGGGTTTTTTCCCTAAGGATCGCACATATCGCGCCTTTCTACACAATAAACGTTTTTTTCTGATAGCCCCGAGGGATTTGCATTATTATTGGGCCAGTGCGCAGCCTTGCGCAGCCTTGCGTAGTTAACAACACCTTTTTTAGCCTCTGGGAACGACAAAAATGGGGTTTTTTCCCTAAGGATCGCAGATATCGCGCCTTTCTACACAATAAACTTTTTTCTGATAGCTCCGAGGGATTTGCATTATTATTGGGCCAGTGCGCAGCGTTGCACAGCCTTGCGTAGTTAACAACACCTTCTTTAGCCTCTGGGAAGGCCAAAAATGGGGTTTTTTCCCTAAGGATCGCACATATCGCGCCTTTCTACACAATAAACTTTTTTTCTGATAGCCCCGAGGGATTTGCATTATTATTGGGCCAGTGCGCAGCCTTGCGCAGAATTGCATAGTTGACAACACCTTTTTTACCCTCTGAGAAGGCCAAAAATGGGGTTTTTTCCCTAAAGATCGCACATATCGCGCCCTTCTACACAATAAACTTTTTTTTTCTGATACCCCCGAGGGATTGGCATTATTATTGGGCCAGTGCGCACACGTGCGCACCCTTGCGTAGTTAACTACACCTTTTTTAGCCTCTGGGAAGGCCAAAAATGGGTTTTTTTTCCCCAAGGATCGCACATATCGCGCCTTTCTACAGAATAAACTTTTTTTTCTGATAGCCCCGAGGGATTTGCATTATTATTGGGCCAGTGCGCAGCCTTGCGAAGCCTGGCGTAGTTAACAACACCTTTTTTAGCCTCATGGAAGGCCAATAATGGGGTTTTTTCCTTAATGATTGCACATATCGCGCCTTTCTACACAATAAACTTTTTTTCTGATAGCCCCGATGGATTCGCATTATTACTGGGCCAGTGCGCAGACTTGCACAGCCTTGCGTTGTTAACAACACCTTTTTTAGTCTCTGGGAAGGCCAAAAATGGGGTTTTTTCCCTAAGGATCGCACATATCGCGCTTTTCTACACAATAAACCTTTTTTTCTGATAGCCTTATTATTGGGCCAGTGCGCAGACTTGCGCAGCCTTGCGTAGTTAACAACACCTTTTTTAGCCTCTGGGAAGGCCAAAAATGGGTTTTTTTTCCTAAGGATCGCACATATCGCGCCTTTCTACACAATAAACTTCTTTTTCTGATCCCCGAGGGATTTGCATTATTATTGGGCCAGTGCGCAGCCTTGCGCAGCCTTGCGTAGTTAACAACACCTTTTTTAGCCTCTGGGAAGGACAAAAATGGGGTTTTTTCCCTAAGGATCGCACATATCACGCCTTTCTACACAATTAATTTTTTTTTCTGATAGCCCCGAGGGATTTGCATTTTTATTGGGCCAGTGCGCAGCCTTGCACAGCCTTGTGTAGTTAACAACACCTTTTTTAGCCTCTCGGAAGGCCAAAAATGGGGTTTTTTCCCTAAGGATCGCACATATCGCGCCTTTCTACACAATAAACTTTTTTTTCTGATAGCCCCCGAGGGATTTGCATTATTATTGGGCCAGTGCGCAGACTTGCGCAGCCTTGCGTAGTTAACAACACCTTTTTTAGCCTCTGGGAAGGCCAAAAATGGGTTTTTTTCCCTAAGGATCGCACATATCGCGCTCTTCTACACAATAAACTTTTTTTTTTCTGATATCCCCGAGGGATTTGCATTATTATTGGGCCAGTGCGCAGCCTTGCGCAGCCTTGCGTAGTTAACAGCACCTTTTATAGCCACTGGGAAGGCCAAAAATGGGGTTTTTTCCCTAAGGATCGCAGATATCGCGCCTTTCTCACCATAAATTTTTTTTTCTGATAGAATTGAGGGATTTGCATTATTATTGGGCCAGTGCGCAGACTAGCGCAGCCTTGCGTAGTTAAAAACACCTTTTTTAGCTTCTGGGAAGGCCAAAAATGGGGTTTTTCCCCTAAGGAGCGCACATATCGCGCTCTTCTACACATTAAACTTTTTTTTTCTGATAGCCCCTAGGGATTTGCATTATTATTGGGCCAGTGCTCAGCCTTGTGCAGTTTTGCGTAGTTAACAACACCTTTTTTAGCCTCCGGGAAGGCCAAAAATGGGGTTTTTCCCTAAGGATCGCACATATCGAGCCTTTTTACACAATAAACTTTTTTTTCTGATAGCCCCGAGGGATTTGCACTATTATTGGGCCAGCGCGCAGCCTTGCGTAGTTACCGACACCTTTTTTAGCCTCTGGGAAGGCCAAAAATGGGGTTTTTTCCTTAAGGATCGCACATATCGCGCCTTTCTACACAATAAACTTTTTTTTCTGATAGCCCCCGAGGGATTTGCATTATTATTGGGCCAGTGCGCAGACTTGCGCAGCCTTGCGTAGTTAACAACACCTTTTTTAGCCTCTGGGAAGGCCAAAAGTGGGGTTTTTTCCCTAAGGATCGCACATATCGCGCTCTTCTACACAATAAACTTTTTTTTTCTGATATCCCCGAGGGATTTGCATTATCATTGGGCCAGTGCGCAGCCTTGCGCAGCCTTGCGTAGTTAACAGCACCTTTTTTAGCCTCTAGGAAGGACAAAAATGGGGCTTTTTCCCTAAGGATCGCAGGTATCGCGCCTTTCTCGCAATAAACTTGTTTTTCTGATAGAATTGAAAGATTTGCATTATTATTGGGCCAGTGCGCAGACTTGCGCAGCCTTGCGTAGTTAAAAACACCTTTTTTAGCCTCTGGGAAGGCCAAAAATGGGGTTTTTCCCCTAATGATCGCATATATCGCGCCTTTCTACACAATAAACTTTTTTTTCTGATAGCCCCCAGGGATTTTCATTATTATTGGGCCAGTGCGCAGCCCTGCGCAGCCTTGCGTAGTTAACAACACCTTTTTTAGCCACTGGGAAGGCCAAAAATGGGGTTTTTTCCCTAAGGATCGCACATATCGCGCCTTTCTACACAATAAACTTTTTTTTTCTGATAGCCCCGAGGGATTTGCATTATTATTGGGCCAGTGTGCAGACTTGCGCAGCCTTGCGTTGTTAACAACACCTTTTTGAGCCTCTGTTAAGGCCAAAAATGGGATTTTTTTCCCGAAGGATCGCACATATCGCGCCTTTCTACGCAATAAACATTTTTTTCTGATAGCCCCGAGGGATCTGTATTATTATTGGGTCAGTGCGCAGCCTTGCGCAGCCTTCCGTTGTTAACAACACCTTTTTTAGCCTCTGGGAAGGCCAAAAATGGGTTTTTTTCCCTAAGGATCGCACATATCGCGCCTTTCTACACAATAAACTTTTTTTTCTGATAGCCCCGAGGGATTTGCATTATTATTGGGCCAGTGCGCAGACTTGCGCAGCCTTGCGTAGTTAACAGCATCATTTTTAGCCTCTGGGAAGGCCAAAAATGGGGTTTTTTTCCCTAAGGATCGCACATATCGCGCCTTCCTACACAATAAACTTTTTTTCTGATAGCCCCGAGGGATTTGCATTATTATTGGGCCAGTGCGCAGCCTTGCGCAGCCTTGTGTAGTTAACAACACCTTTTTTAGCCTCTGGGAAGGCCAAAAATGGGATTTTTTCCCTAAGGATCGCACATATCGCGCCTTCCTACACAATAAACTTTTTTTTCAGATAGCCCCGAGGGATTTGCATTATCATTGGGCCAGTGCGCAGCCTTGCGCAGCCTTGCGTAGTTAACAGCACCTTTTTTAGCCTCTAGGAAGGACAAAAATGGGGCTTTTTCCCTAAGGATCGCAGATATCGCGCCTTTCTCACAATAAACTTGTTTTTCTGATAGAATTGAAAGATTTGCATTATTATTGGGCCAGTGCGTAGACTTGCGCAGCCTTGCGTAGTTAAAAACACCTTTTTTAGCCTCTGGGAAGGCCAAAAATGGGGTTTTTCCCCTAATGATCGCACATATCGCGCCTTTCTACACAATAAACTTTTTTTTCTGATAGCCCCCAGGGATTTTCATTATTATTGGGCCAGTGCGCAGCCTTGCGCAGCCTTGCGTAGTTAACAACACCTTTTTTAGCCACTGGGAAGGCCAAAAATGGGGTTTTTTCCCTAAGGATCGCACATATCGCGCCTTTCTACACAACAAACTTTTTTTTTCTGATAGCCCCGAGGGATTTGCACTATTATTGGGCCAGTGCGCAGACTTGCGCAGCCTTGTGTAGTTAAGAACACCTTTTTTAGCCTCTGGGAAGGCCAAAAATGGGGTTTTTTCGCTAAGGTTCGCACAAATCGCGCTTTTCTACACAAGAAACTTTTTTTTCTGATAGCCCCGAGGGATTTGCATTATTATTGGGCCAGTGCGCAGCCTTGCGCAGCCTTGCGTAGTTAACAACACCTTTTTTAGCCTCTGGGAAGGCCAAAAATGGGGTTTTTTCCCTAAGGATCGCACATATCGCGCCTTTCTACACAATAAACTTTTTTTTCTGATAGCCCCGAGGGATTTGCATTATTATTGGGCCAGTGCGCAGCCTTGCGCAGCCTTGCGTAGTTAACAACACCTTTTTTAGCCTCTGGGAAGGCCAAATATGGGTTTTTTTCCCTAAGGATCGCACATGCCGCGCCTTCTTTGTGCTTTTGCACAAAAGGAATTTTTTTCGGATGGTCCCAGAGGGATTGAATGGATTTGGGACCTTTGTGCATGCAGGTCAGGGCGCCAATTAGCTTTTTTCTGCTTTTTGGGGCTAATTCAAGCCCTGGAAAAGTGGAGCACTTTTTAGTATCGCCAAATTTGATAAAAATAGTGCCAAATGGAATGTTTTTTGGTGCCACAACGGGATCTGGGATGGTTTTGTGTTTGGGCCGTTGCACCAAAACCAGCACTTTTTTCAGGGACCCACCCCACCCCTATCAAAACTGAAATTCAAACCTTATCGACAAAATCGCAGACTTTCTACACAATAAACTTTTTTTCTGATAGCCCCGAGGGATTTGCATTATTATTGGGCCAGTGCGCAGCCTTGCGCAGCCTTGTGCAGTTAACAACACCTTTTTTAGCCTCTGGGAAGGCCAAAAACGGGGTTTTTTCCCTAAGAATCGCACATATCGCGCTTTTCTACACAATAAACTTTTTTTCTGATAGCCCCGAGGGATTTACATTATTATTGGGCCAGTGCGCAGACTTGCGCAGCCTTGCGTTGTTAACAACACCTTTTTTAGCCTCTGGGAAGGCCAAAAATGGGGTTTTTTCCCAAAGGATCGCACATATCGCGCCTTTCTACACAATAAACTGTTTTTTCTGATAGCCCCGAGGGATTGGCATTATTATTGGGCCAGTGTGCAGACTTGCGCAGCCTTGTGTTGTTAACAACACCTCTTTTTTAGCCTCTGTTAAGGCCAAAAATGGGATTTTTTTCCCGAAGGATCGCACATATCGCGCCTTTCTACGCAATAAACATTTTTTTCTGATAGCCCCGAGGGATCTGTATTATTATTGGGTCAGTGCGCAGCCTTGCGTAGCCTTCCGTTGTTAACAACACCTTTTTTAGCCTCTGGGAAGGCCAAAAATGGGGTTTTTTCCCTAAGGATCGCACATATCGCGCCTTTCTACACAATAAACTTTTTTTTCAGATAGCCCCGAGGGATTTGCATTGTTATTGGGCCAGTGCGCAGCCTTGCGCAGCCTTGCGTAGTTAACAACACATTTTTTAGCCTCTGGGAAGGCCAAAAATGGGGTTTTTTCCCTAAGGATCGCACATATCGCGCCTTTCTACACAATAAACTTTTTTTTCTGATAGCCCCGAGGGATTTGCATTATTATTGGGCCAGTGCGAATCCTTGCGCAGCCTTGCGTAGTTAACAACACCGTTTTTAGCCTCTGGGAAGGCCAAAAATGGGATTTTTTCCCTAAGGATCGCACATATCGCGCCTTCCTACACAATAACCTTTTTTTTCAGATAGCCCCGAGCGATTTGCATTATTATTGGGCCAGTGCGTAGCCTTGCGCAGCCTTGCGTAGTTAACAACACCTTTTTTAGCCTCTGGGAAGGCCAAAAATGGGGTTTTTTCCATAAGGGTCGCACATATCGCGCCTTTCTACACAATAAACTTTTTTTTCTGATAGCCCCGAGGGATTTGCATTATTATTGGGCCAGTGCGAATCCTTGCGCAGCCTTCCGTAGTTAACAACACCTTTTTTAGCCTCTGGGAAGGCCAAAAATGGGATTTTTTCCCTAAGGATCGCACATATCGCGCCTTCCTACACAATAAACTTTTTTTTCAGATAGCCCCGAGGGATTTGCTTTTTTATTGGGCCAGTACGCAGCCTTGCGCAGCGTTGCGTAGTTAACAACACCTTTTTTAGCCTCTGGGAAGGCCAAAATGGGGTTTTTTTCCCTAAGGATCGCACATATCGCGCCTTCCTACACAATAAACTTTTTTTTCATATAGCCCCGAGGGATTTGCATTATTATTGGGCCAGTGCGAAGCCTTGCGCAGCCTTGCGTAGTTAACAACACCTTTTTTAGCCTCTGGGAAGGCCAAAAATGGGTTTTTTTTCCCGAACGATCGCACATATCGCGCCTTTCTACACAATAAACTTTTTTTTCTGATAGCCCCGAGGGATTTCCATTATTATTGGGCCAGTGCGCAGACTTGCGCAGCCTTGCGTAGTTAACAACACCTTTTTTAGCCTCTGGGAAGGACAAAAATGGGGGTTTTTCCCTAAGGATCGCACATATCGCGCCTTTCTCCACAATAAACTTTTTTTTCTGATAGCCCCGAGGGATTTCCATTATTATTGGGCCAGTGCGCAGACTTACGCAGCCTTGCGTAGTTAACAACACCTTTTTTAGCCTCTGGGAAGGCCAAAAATGGGGTTTTTCCCTAAGGATCGCACATATCGCGCCTTTCTACACAATAAACATTTTTTTCTTATAGCCCCGAGGGATTTGCATTATTATTGGGCCAGTGTGCAGCCTTGCGCAGCCTTGCGTAGGTAACAACACCTTTTTTAGCCTCTGGGAAGGCCAAAAATGGGGTTTTTTCCCTAAGGATCGCACATATCGCGCTCTTCTACACAATAAACTTTTTTTTTCTGATAGCCCTGAGGGATTTGCATTATTATGGGGCCAGTGCGAAGCCTTGCGCAGCCTTGCGTAGTTAACAACACCTTTTTTAGCCTCTGGGAAGGCCAAAAATGGGATTTTTTCCCTAAGGATCGCACATATCGCGCCTTCCTACACAATAAACTTTTTTTTCAGATAGCCCCGAGGGATTTGCATTATTATTGGGCCAGTGCGCAGACTTGCGCAGCCTTGCGTAGTTAACAACACCTTTTTTAGCCTCTGGGAAGGCCAAAAATGGGGTTTTTCCCTAAGGATCGCACATATCGCGCCTTTCTACCCAATAAACTTTTTTTCTGATAGCCCCGAGGGATTTCCATTATTATTGGGCCAGTGCGCAGACTTGCGCAGCCTTGCGTAGTTAACAACACCTTTTTTAGCCTCTGGGAAGGCCAAAAATGGGATTTTTTCCCTAAGGATCGCACATATCGCACCTTTCTACAAAATAAACTTTTTTTCCAGATAGCCCCGAGGGATTTGCATTATTATTGGGCCAGTGCGCAGACTTGCGCAGCCTTGCGTTGTTAACAACACCTTTTTTAGCCTCTGGGAAGGCCAAAAATGGGGTTTTTCCCTAAGGATCGCACATATCGCGCCTTTCTACACAATAAACTTTTTTTCTGATAGCCCCGAGGGATTTTCATTATTTTTGGGCCAGTGCGAAGACTTGCGCAGCCTTGCGTAGTTAACAACACCTTTTTTAGCCTCTGGGAAGGCCAAAAATGGGGTTTTTTCCCTAAGGATCGCACATATCGGCCCTTTCTATACAATAACCTTTTTTTTCTGATAGCCCCGAGGGATTTGCATTATTATTGGGCCAGAGCGCAGCCTTGCGCAGAATTGCATATTTAACAGCACCTTTTTTGGCCTCTGGGAAGGACAAAAATGGGTTTTTTTCCCTAAGGATCGCACATATCGCGCCTTTCTACACAATAAACTTTTTTTTCTGACAGCCCCGAGGGATTTGCATTATTATTGGGCCAGTGCGCAGCCTTGCACAGCCTTGCGTAGTTAACAACACCTTTTTTAGCCTCTGGGAAGGCCAAAAGGGGGGTTTTTTCCCTAAGGATCGCACATATCGCGCCGTTCTACACAATAAACTTTTTTTTCAGATAGCCCCGAGGGATTTGCATTATTATTGGGCCAGTGCGCAGGCTTGCGCAGCCTTGCGTAGTTAACAACACCTTTTTTAGCCTCTGCGAAGGCCTAAAATGGGGTTTCTTCCCCTAACGATCGCACATATCGCGCCTTTCTACACAATGAACTTTTTTTTCTGATAGCCCCGAGGGATTTGCATTATTATTGGGCCAGTGCGCAGCCTTGCGCAGCCTTGCGTAGTTAACAACACCTTTTTTAGCCTCTGGGAAGGCCAAAAATGGGGTGTTTTCCCTAAGGATCGCACTTCGCGCTCTTCTACACAATAATTTTTTTTTCTGATAGCCCCGAGGGATTTGCATTATTATTGGGCCAGTGCGCAGACTAGTGCAGCCTTGTGTAGTTAACAACACCTTTTTTAGCCTCTGGGAAGGCCAAAAATGGGGTTTTTTCCCTAAGGATCGGACATATCGCGCTCTTCTACACAATAAACATTTTTTTCTTATAGCCCCGAGGGATTTGCATTATTATTGGGCCAGTGTGCAGCCTTGCGCAGCCTTGCGTAGGTAACAACACCTTTTTTAGCCTCTGGGAAGGCCACAAATGGGGTTTTTTCCCTAAGGATCGCACATATCGCGCTCTTCTACACAATAAACCTTTTTTTTCTGATAGCCCCGAGGGATTTGCATTATTATTGGGCCAGTGCGCAGACTTGCGCAGCCTTGCGTTGTTAACAACACCTTTTTTAGCCTCTGGGAAGGCCAAAAATGGGGTTTTTTCCCTAAGGATCGCACATATCGCGCCCTTCTACACAATAAACTTTTTTTCTGATAGCCCCGAGGGATTTTCATTATTATTGGGCCAGTGCGAAGACTTGCGCAGCCTTGCGTAGTTAACAACACCTTTTTTAGCCTCTGGGAAGGCCAAAAATGGGGTAGTTTCCCTAAGGATCGCACATATCGGGCCTTTCTATACAATAACCTTTTTTTTCTGATAGCCCCGAGGGATTTGCATTATTATTGGGCCTGAGCGCAGCCTTGCGCAGAGTTGCATAGTTAACAACACCTTTTTTAGCCTCTGGGAAGGACAAAAATGGGTTTTTTTCCCTAAGGATCGCAGATATCGCGCCTTTCTACACAATAAACTTTTTTTTCTGATAGCCCCGAGGGATTTGCATTATTATTGGGCCAGTGCGCAGCCTTGCGCAGCCTTGCGTAGTTAACAACACCTTTTTTAGCCTCTGGAAAGGCCAAAAAGGGGGTTTTTGCCTAAGGATCGCACAGATCGCGCCTTTCTACACAATAAACTTTTTTTTGTGATAGCCCTGAGGGATTTGCATTATTATTGGGCCAGTGCGCAGACTTGCGCAGCCTTGCGAAGTTAACTACACCTTTTTTAGCCTCTGGGAAGGCCAAAAATGGGTTTTTTTCCCTAAGGAGCGCACATATCGCGCCTTTCTACACAATAATCTTTTTTTCTGATAGCCCCGAGGGATTTGCATTATTATTGGGCCAGTGCGCAGAGTTGGGCAGCCTTGCGTAGTTAACAACACCTTTTTTAGCCTCTGGGAAGGTCAAAAATAGGGTTTTTTCCCTAAGGTTCGCACATATCGCGCCTTTCTACACAATAAACCTTTTTTTCTGATAGCCCCCAGGGATTTGCATTATTATTGGGCCAGTGCGCAGCCTTGCGTAGTTAACAACACCTTTTTTAGCCTCTGG